>WBNH01005899.1:249975-267232 GCA_013401255.1 Urocolius indicus
AGCTGGGGCTGGGGCCGGTGCGAGCAGCCCGCGGCGGGGACGGCGGGCCACTGGCACCCTCTGGTGGCCGCCTCGCCGCCCGCCCCCGCGCGTGCCGCCACGCCAAGGAGAAGCCCTTAGCGGAGCGCGGCGGGCGGCGGCGTGGCTTGGGTCACGCGGCGTTACAAAGCGTCGTGCGCGCACAGCTGTGCTCACGCCTCTCCTTTTTGCATCCTGGGCGTAACAGATTTCGGTTGTCGAGCTCATTTTCCGTTTTTTTTCTTTCTTTTTTTTTTTTTTTTTTTTTTTTTTTCTCTTTTCTCTGTTAAGTTCGGTACTTATCCTGCCTTATGTAAGTGGTGTGAAAAAGTGTTGGCCTCACCAACGGCCAAAAGCCTGACATCAGCATTGAAAGTGCAGAAGCACTTCAGTGATGTTAGCCTACTGTTTCAGCTGGAGCTATTTTAAACTTACAAATTCCCATCATTGGCCGAATATCCCTGCCATAGCACAGCTGTGTTGATTTTTACGGAGAGAAGAAGTGCTGAGATTGCCTCTGGTCAAAGCTCTGTTCAGTACAACAGATTCTGAGTGCCGATTTGAATGTCTTAGGCAGCTTGTATCCTTACAAAGTTTATGTTGAGCCAAAACCTGGGCCTTGTTTTTCAGTGGGAACACTGAAAATATTGACCTTAATCTGGATTCTTGCTGCTGGGCTGCTTTGCCTGACAATGGGAGTCAGACAATTAACATGAAAGCTTTCAGCCTTTTCTGGTGGATGGAACCCCTCAGCTTAAACCTGTGGGCAACAGGCCTGCTGTCCTTAAGGATTCTTTCAACAGTTTGCAAGCCTGAACTCCTGCACTTGCTCTGATTGATGTGATCACGTTGTACAGACAGGTCTTACTGCTTCCCTAAATCATACACGTTTACATGTTTTGATACCACAGCAGGGCATAAAACCATTTGGATTTCTTCCAAAGCGTAGTAAGAGCTCTTTTATATGTTCTTCATAAGGCTTTATCAGTGTGTCCTCTGCACAGGGTTCTAGGGAAGGACCTCACCATAGTTATCTTGAATTCATCTCAGGGCTGAACGTAAAATATTAGAGAGATGCCACGAGCAGTGTTGAAATAGCATAAGGCAGCATATCTGATGCTGATCATGCATATGATATTCCCAGCAACTGACTGACATGCCTTCAAAAGATCAAATTCAGCCTTCCTTGCATGATGTAAGATAAAAATCTGGCCTAGGATTTAACTGTACCTGGTAATTAGGTTTAAAGAACAATAATGCCTCACAAACCTCTCCAGGCCTACAGTAAGCATGCTGGAATCTTAGTTGCCATTTCTGCAAACTGTTTACAATTCACATACCTCTGCAAATCCAATGCTGATCTCAAATTGCTGCTCATAAACAACATAGCAGAGATTTGATGTATGAGGGCATGATTTGAATTCCCCTTTGCATGCAGTAGCATGGCTAAATTCTAGCATTAAAAAACCCTCTTATGTCTCTCCTTATTACAAGCAGTGTTTCAATAACTACTTGAATACTTACTCTCAGCCAGTTGGGGTGGGTTTTTTTGTGACTGCTGTAGAGAAGGCAGATGTGACATGCTTTTTTCTCCTTCTGCTAGCTATCTGTAAAAGAATATTTTTCACAACTGGAGGCAGAGCAGCCTCTGTGGCAGTTCATGAAGGCCAGGTGTTCTTACCATTCAAAGCATGATACAAAGCTGATCTTTCAGGCATGTTCTTGCTTAATCTCAACACATCAGTGTTCATTAGTGGACCTTGATAGTGTAGTGATAATAAAAAACTAAGGTAAACTCTCCTGTTTTGTGAACTGTATTTTTAAGGCCTGCATTTACAAAATTAAGGGCTCTGTCCACAATTATTAGCTGTTTCATGAAGACAAGTGATCATCTCAACACCTGGGGAACTCAAGACATTTTGCAGAAGTGAAATTTGAGAGTTGTGTTTGAAGAGAGATTTAAGGGCATGAGAACTGGGAGAGAACAGGAGTATACAAGACTGAAAGGTGAATTGTGCAAGGCCAAGAACAAAAATGTTTCCCACGTTTACCTGTGTTTAACCTGATGTGTGTTTTATGAGCTCACTGAAATCAAGGAGAAGCTCCCGTCCTCAGCCAGGATTGTTCCCAGGGGACATTGATTTAACGGTAGCTTGTTTCTAAAAGGCAAGAGATGTGAGCCTTAAAGACACCAGAGATTTCAAATATGCATTCAAACAAGAATACCCATTTTTAGGTAGCCTCATCTCAGAGCTGTAGGATCTGGTTGTCATTGGCTCTCTATTTGTGTTCATAATGTCCTCCGAGAGTAGAATGCCTAGTGAAATCCAGTGCTGCGAAACATGACACAAAAACTTTGGGAAAAAACCACAGAAACAGGCACAGTGATTTTTTTTCTGGGAAAATGCCATCTCACTGTGTGGTAGCAGTTAAGCATAAAATGGCAAGAGTTACTAGAAACAAAAAGCAAGGAAAAAATGAAATACCATTATGCTGCTTCACAATTTCGTGGTATGAGTGTGTCCTGACCAATGTTTTGAGCTCAGAAGTCCTGTCACTGAGAGGACACGGCAGAACTAAAAGGAAAAGATATTTTGAAGGGTGTCAAAGATGATGAAATATTTACAACAGCATCTGTTCAGGAAACAACTAAACAGGCAAGGATTCTACTGCCTGGGGGAAGAAAAAAAAAAAAAAGAGAGACATTAAAAGAGGAACAGAAGAGATGGGTATAAAACTGTAAGTGATACAGACAAGGTATCTCTTCTTCATAGTAATACCAGAACTGGGAGATGTTGAATGAAACAAGATAGTGCCTTGAAGACTTGAAGTCAAAAGCAGATATCTAATCAGAGGCAGGTAAGTACGGAAACACTGGCATACATTTGTAAATGCCAAACATTTGCGTAGATTAAAAAATATGATTAATTACTTGAGTGGAAAAAAATGCCTTTTGACACAAAGGTA
This sequence comes from Urocolius indicus, assembly GCA_013401255.1. Classification (NCBI taxonomy): domain Eukaryota; kingdom Metazoa; phylum Chordata; class Aves; order Coliiformes; family Coliidae; genus Urocolius; species Urocolius indicus. The sequence goes on from WBNH01005899.1 coordinate 252,961, forward strand.
GCATTTCTGGCAGAGGGGTTTCTGAGCCAGAAACTGCTGAACTGGATAAATCTGTAGTGTGACCCACTGTGGCTTACTTCCATCCTTACGGCCAGATGAAGCTGCAATAGGAACAAGAGAAAAAGGTAAGCACTGAGAATGGCCTATACAAGACCTTGGTAGCATGCTGAATTTGTCAGCCCATGCTCATATGTGGGCTGCTCTACCTTCAACATCGTTCATGGCACATAACACTATGCAAGACAGCAGAGGGAATGCCTCTTTGGCTGCACCTGTGCTGTCAGACTGCAGTGGGAGAGCAGAAAGAGTTTGCACTCTGGAAAACACTTCATAGTAGCAGATGACTCTTCTCTTAGACGTGACACTTGCCAAGTTTGCCTTCTCTACATTCTTTTGAGTCTGGGCTGTAACTAGAGTGGGTGGTCCGTGAGTGGGTGGTCACCTGCTGCAGTACCCTTTACCTAGTTTATTCATAGTCTGGCAGAGGTGGGTGGTTTGTTGCAGTCTCTTGGCTCTACTTCCCATTACTCCTACCCAGGTTTCTGCTTCTGATATGCATATATGACAGTGGATTGTTTCAGGCTTAATCATTTTTCTTAGAGTCTTCCTAACAAAGTTATCCTCAAGCTTTTGGCATTTTGACATCACTCAGCTGCAAGTACCCTCATGTTACTCACAACAATTATCTAATGTTGTGAAGTTTGCAGGATTGTGTGTCAGAGTAATTGAATATCCAACAGCTTTTTTTTTTTTTTCCCACTAGATGTCTCACAAAGCCCATGCCACTGGCAATTCTTTCAGCCACAAAAGTTTATTGTCTTCAAAATAAAAGCGCTTATGTCCTGTAAATGATTTATTCATCTGCATGCTGATGTTTTAGATAGAACTCCATATAAGCTTAATATTCTAAAATACAGTTATTAATCTAGATTTCAGTGGTAATTTATGGTTACAAATTGGACTATCTTCAAGGATCCAAGTCAAGCAAGTAAGTGTCTAACTGGACCACAGGAGGCATGAATGAACAAACCATCTTAGGCTGTAATACAATTCTGCACAGCTCACATCACATGGATTCTTTTCAAAGCCAGTTACATCTTGTTATTAATGGTATTTGGGGTGAGTTTTTTGTATCTTTTGGGGAACTGCCTCTGTAAGGAAGGCTTCTGCTTTCAAACATTCAACTGTTCCCTCTCTAAAAATATATAGTATCACATACAGAGACTCCCATGTGCTTACAAGTTACTCTGCTTATAGTAGAAAGGGTTTATTAACTCTTCCACTGAAGAAATGGAGATTTAACTGCCCGAGTATCAGTATCTTTTGTTATTCTACACATAGCCAAGAGCTGCCTGTCACTTCTACAGTCATGAGAGAAAGCAATGCTGCATGCATGAGGTAAAAGCCATTGGAATTGCTGATTCTACAGCCAGCAGAGTGTTCTGGAATTCCCTTTTTGTGGTACACAAGCAGCTAAATTTGGGACGACCTGCTCTAAATGTTGATAACTACATTTACAGTGAGGAGATTAATTTTGTTATTTTTGCAGAAGGAATACTTCTCAAGAAATAGCTTATAGCTTAACAAGCAGTTTTCTTTGTTGTTTTTTTTTTTTCTTTGATAAGTGCAAAGAACCATAAGAATGTTTTATCTGCCATCTTTTGCAATACAGACCAGAAATGCAGTCCATACAGTTGCTAATGCACACACTCAGAAAGGTCTCTAGAGCTGCTGAGTGGAGGATGTGTTTGCTGAGAGTAGCATAATTCCTAGACAGAGACCCAAACTTAGAATCATAGAATCACAGAATGGTAGGGTTGGAAGGGACCTTTAGAGATCATCTAGTCCAACCTCCTGGCAGAAGCAGGTCCACCTAGATCAGGTCACACAGGAACGCATCCAGGTGGGTCTTGAAGACCTCCAAGGAAGGAGACTCCACAACTTCTCTGGGCAGCTTGTGCCAAGGCTCCCTCATCCTCACAGTAAAATAGTTTCTTCTTATGTTTAAATGGAACTTTTTGTGTTCCAGCTTCATCCCATTATGCCTCGTCCTGTCACTAGATACCATAGAAAAAAAAGGGATGCCCCAACCTCCTGACACCATTTAGATATTTGTAGATATTCATAAGATATCCCATCAGTCTTCTCTAGACTAAACAGCCCCAGTTCCCGCAGCCTTTCATCATAAGGAAGATGCTCGAGTCCCTTGATCAGCTTGGTGGCCCTGCACTGGACTCTCTCCAGAAGTTCTCTGTCCCTCTTGAGCTGAGGAGCCCAGAATTGGACTCAGGACTGTAGATAAGGCCTCATCAGGGCAACACAGAGAAGGAGGAAAATCTCCCTTGACCTGCTGGCCACATTCTTTTTCATGCATCCCAGGATGTCATTGGCCTTCTTGGCCATGAGGGTACATTGATGACTCATGTTCAGTTTATTATCAGCCAGGACTCCCAGGTCTGCCTCTGCAAAGCTGTTCTCAAGCAGCTCAATCCCCAGCCCGTACTGGTGCATGGAGTTGTTCCTCCCCAGGTGCAGGAGTCTACACTTGCCTTTGGTGAACCTCATGAGGTTCCTCTCTGCCCACCTCTCAAGCCGTTCGAGATCTCACTGAATGGCAGCACAGCCTTCTGGGGAATCAGCCAGTCCTCCCAGTTTGGTGTCATCAGCAAACTTGCTGGGAGTAGACTCTGTCCCCTCATTCAGGTCAACCTTCACTGAAAAACTACAAAAAACACTATCATCCAGTTCCAATAGTTGTTCTAATAACTGCTTTCATTGCTAAAAATGTGTGTGTTTCTCCACATTGAATTTGTCCAGCTTTACCTAAACAGATGATTTACTTAAAAACCTGACTACGCCTTCCCATGTCAGGCTGAAGGCTACCAGAACCAATATTAATGCCTAGGAACATGGTTACCGTAAGTGATCTACATGGTGATACACTTTAAGACCAGTGTGGTATCTATATGGTACAATGTTTAAAATACAAGTATAAAAGAGACTGTGGCAACCAGATTGACAGTACTAGGAAGAAGCTTATGCTCAAGAATCTTGACTATCCCTCCAAGTGTCTTCTCATCTAGAGTTTGAGAAAATAATATAAAAATAATTGTGTAGTGTGTTTTACTGGGAGGGGGAACCTCTGTTTATTCACAGCCCTGCCGGCCAGAGCCTTTGGTAAAGTTTAAATGAAGAGAGAGGTTTGTCTTCTCCAGTTAATTCATCTCTGAAATCACAGTCTATTTTCTAGGGGGTGAGTGGGTGCATAAGCCCAGATAACCAGATAAATCCAGATAATCCATAGATAGCCCAAGAACTTTTACAGGTATTGCAGTGTAACAGTAAAATACACTAAAAAAAGCTTGTCTTCCTTGTTGCTAATAAGATTTTTAGTGCTCTCTTTTCTCTCCAAGCTTATCACAATTTTGTCTTCCTTCTAGAGCATGAAAATACTTTCATATTTCCAGCATGTTCTCAGCAGGCACTGCCAAAATCTGAAGTTCTTTAACTTCTACTTATGCCATGTCTCAGGGGAGACTTTCTAGCAGGCCTGGAGTGAAAGAGACACAGCAGAGTTTGGCTGCACAATCTGTAGGTACTTAGGGAAGATTTGCTGTGTACTGATAAGAAAGCAGTTGAGGAAGTAGTTTAGAAACTGATGTTCAGGTTAGAAAGGAGCAAAACCCGGGACAGCAAAAGGAAATTCATGTAACTGAAGGAAGAAAAGAACTTCTGAAAGATGGTTGAGACAGAAATGAAAAGAAGATTCTCTTGTATCTGGGAAGTTTTTAAGTGGACTCAAGTGAGCTGGTTAGTCAAACAGGAATTTAGAAGGGTGGGACAATGGTGGGAAAGGGCTTTCCTGGGCAGTAGGTCTGGCCTCCTATGGGACACCATCTTGTCTAGACCCAGTACAGCTGCATCTGGAAACAACTTTATTCTTTCCCTATGATTAGTTCTTTTGGATGACCTGCTCAGACATATAACTCCTTAACTGATTGCTAACATTGTGTTTTTTCAAATCAAATTTGCTCTGATGCTGTTTTCGACCATATTTTTGTGTCAGCACCACTGTTTAGTTTATATAACTTTTCCCTTTCTCTCATTTTTACCATCAGAATGTAATCAGTCAGAAATCATTCTCTCTGCCATCATTTCCTTAAAGTGTTTAGTCCACATCTCTAAGATAGCATCTCTCTTTTTTTTAATAATAAAAACTCCTCTTCCTTTAAGATTTTCTGTTATTTCCTTGAATATATTTCTAGTACACTTCTGAATGTTTTAAGATCATTATTGATGATTTTTTAAAACCATCATAACATGTTTAAAAAGAAATGAGGTTATATTATTGTAATTTAAATATCTGCAAACATACCTGTCCTGTCAGATAGAAAACAAAGTCTATCCCAGGCCTTTGTAAAGTAAATTTTGGAGATGAAATATGTTAGTTTAAGGATAGTATTTCTACTTCTTCTTTTTATTCTGCATTCTGCTGTGGTCTGTCTCTGTGCAAGTATTTTGTTTTCCACCATGGTAGATTGTTGTTATACTATTGTCTGTAGAGGACTAAAACTTCTGGGGGGAAAAAAAAAAAAAGTCTAATGGAAATATGTCAATTAGTCAGCTACCTCAGTTACTGCATTTGCATTTCAGAAGAATGTAATAGTTTCCTTTTTCTCCCCACTGAGTTTATTTTACAGTTTGAAAACACATTTTCTTCCAAGTATCTCATGAAACGATGTCTGACTAAGAAGTGCTGGAAAGGCATCAAGTTTGCAGAATTGAAAGATATTTCCTTTGATGATTTCTTGTCATTGTTGAAAAAGGCCTTCGGGGTTTTGATTTTTTTAATGTAGAGGTCTAGATGAAGAAAAAAAAAAGTATGTTACTGGTTTAATAAGTACACTCAAACTTCTTCCAATACACAGTGAAAGCACAAGACTTCCATTATCTTTTATATGCTTGATTTGATGTCCTTTAAACATTGGCATATCCTCCAGTGCTGCAGTTGATACGCTACTGCTGACTGTGGCCTTTGAAAATGGTGTATGCCAGGATTTTTACCACTTCCAACAGGATCTCACCAAGTTAATCACGACACATTGATATCCTTTTACAAATCTAAGTAAGAGAAACATTTGCTCTGCAGTGTGTTAGCTGTGTTTTCCCCCTTGCCAATATCTCTTCCATTGCACCCTCACTTTCATATTTATTATTTATCTGCGTAATTGTATTCTTTCAATATGCATAACCTGTTTGGATAGTGTTGATATGAAAGGCACCATAGGAAATAGAGTTTTATAGCATAAAGAATTATTTCTGAATGTTGGGCATATTGGCCATTGATATCATTTTATTGCATTCCAAAATCATAAGACACTTCAACAGCAAACTCTCATATCCATAACAGCAAATAGCGAGAAAGAAATGAATAATACATTTTATTTATGTTGCTGCCTGCAAATTCCATCTAAGACTATCGGGCGAAGATTTCATTTTCATTGCATTGTGTAGCTAGAGGTCACACATCCTGAATTTACCACAGAGTAAATAAGATACTTGTGCTGCTGCATTGAGAGAAAACAAAAAGTGAGGAACTGGGCTTCTGTTGAATAAGGCCCTTCTGTTTGCTTTTGAGTTCAGGTTTTACCCAGAGATCCCACTATGGACTGGTATGTTATAGTGGAGGTGGGAGAAATTAAATTGTATTTAGACATCTGCAGAAATGGTTTTGGGTACCCCGACCATCAGCTTAGGTATCCAGATTAACTAGCTTTGACAATGAGGGTTGATATGACTTCTTCATAGATGACACACAAGTGTTAGAACAGCCTCTTGCTTGCTTCTACCACAATCATCAGTCATATGTAACATGCAAGCCAGAATAATTTCATTTTAGTGTCCTGTAGCACTCAGATGGCTGTCTGGATGTTAATAAACTGAGGTACCTTCTGCATGACTTGTTTCCTCTATTCTTGCTAGCAAAATGACCCAGGGACAATTTGAACAGGTCTTTTTTAAAGATATCGTCATGTTTAGCCTTTACCAAAAAGCAGCTGTGAGGGCTTATTATCAAAATAGTTACATACTTTTAAAGGAATAATAAGATAGAAAAAAATGTCATGCAGGTATGTGATCGGGATAAAAAACTGAAGCGCTGTTGTGGCAGTTGTTCAGGCAGTAGAACACTTCCACTAAGCTACAGCCAGGTACTTGTATTAACCCAAGTGCTTATATTCACATTTTCCAGTGCCTGTTTTGCCCTGAGTTTGTCTGTGGAAAGATAGGGAACCCACTGAAACATCAGAAAAATTCAGAGGTGGCCTTTGCACACAGGCTGGGGATTGACCTGCTGGAGAGCAGCTCTGCAAAGAGAGAGCTGGGAGTCCTGGCTGGACTGAAGTGAACGTGAGCCAGCAATGTGCCCTCCTGGCCAAGAAGGCCAATGGCATCCTGGGATGCATCAAGGAGAGTGTGGCCAGCAGGTTAAGGGAGGTTCTCCTACCCCTNGGCGTAATGGGATGAAGCTGGAACACAAAAAGTTCCATTTAAATCTAAGAAAAAAACTCTTTCACTGTGAGGGTGATGGAGCACTGAAACAGGCTGCCCAGAGAAGTTGTGGAGTCTCCTTCCTTGGAGGTCTTCAAGACCCACCTGGATGTGTTCATATGTGACCTGATCTAGATGGACCTCCTTGAGCAGGGGGATTGGACTAGATAATCTCTAAAGGTCCCTTCCAACCCTACCATTCTATGATTCTATAATACAACAGTCTGAGGTGGTTTTTCCTGCTATATCCAGTGGGCTGTCACTAAAACACAAGGGCTCATTGGTACAATTTCTGGTAATTTGTAGCAGTTAGCTTCAGTTATATAAGTTTACACGTTCCCCTTCTTACTGCAAAGGCTGGGAACTTACTGATTTTCAATGGATGCTGCACTGATGAGTTGATCTCATGACTCTGATATATGGGTGTCTCAGTGTGTAATTGTAATTTTGGGTTGAATCAGACACTCTCGAAGGACAAATGAAGATCAAATGACCTGGCATTTAATTTGGGGACAATAAATTTCAGTGTGTTCTGTTTTTACTAGTATGGATCCTCCATCTGTGATCATTCCTTTCTAAGCACAATTACCCTTCCAAAGATTCCTTCTTATACAGTTAGTATTTTTAGTATTATAGAATTTTTCTCACTCACTTTGATATAAATTCAGACTTCAGTTCCTGCTTCATGGCTTCTCTGTCTTTGTGCTCTAATGCCCTGCTGACCTCCTCTCAATGCCTTTCCCAGACCATTGCTGAGATTAGCTGCTGTCCTTTCCTCATCTTTCACAGAAGACTAACTTCTACAGGCTTCATCAGTATTGACGTGCACTAGGCAAGTGCCTTCTCAGAACTTGATATGATGTTCATAGGAAGAGAAATTAAACTGAATTCTTCTAAATCTTCCTGTGCATCTTCTCCTTGGAATGGGATGAAATCTGTGTCTTGTACAGGACTCTCCCACTCACCAGCTCTTAAAACATTGGGGACTTATTGCCAGGTCCCCTCGCTGACATGTTTCCCTTCAGTGTTGTAGCAGAAGTTAGGATACAGCATTGCCAATCAAGCAGTGATACTGAACAACAATAGCACCATACATGATCAGAAGCATTTTTCCAGCCAGTGACTCTTGGCAGCACAATGCCCTCTCTCATCAAGCAATGCCTATGGTTGTGCAGAACACAAAGTCTGACTGTGTGCAGGAGCTGTTTAACAGAACAACATTATGCACTTTACCAACTATAGGCAACAGCGGAAAGGGGGGTGGGGCATGGAAAGTAGGACTGAGAACAAAACTTAGATACAAAGTCCAAACCTTATAAAGGCTCGAAGACCTGTTCACTAAGAGCAATCCCCTCGAAAATGCATTACAGTAGTTATTCTTAGGCAGAAAAAATATATGTCTATCCCATTTACCTAATGGAAAATTGCAGGACTGTAATGTAATGCAATGATCATGTTTAACAACAGATTTCCTCTCATGCCCCACAGAAACCTCTTTTCTCTCTACAATGGTGCTACATAACCTATGTGACAAGACAGAAGTATTTGGGAGTCTCTATGTTTTTCAAGTCTGGACAGAAGCCTCAGATTGAAGACCTCAGGTTGTGACATGCACTCTGCTGATGCTGGCAGCACATCCAGCTGGGTGCTGCACAGATTTCTGTGTCCTGCAAGGTTGCATTGCAGTGATAAGGTGATAACCAATTGCTGTCTTCATCTATCTCCTCCACAGGGAGTAAACATAATGAGTACCTACAGGGGAATTAACATGAGGCAACCCAGATACTGCAATTCCCTCACCAGGTAGCCGTCGTCCTGAGCAGATAAATATTCAGGGTGTGATCTTAAAACAATGCAGTGAAACATATGCTTAGTAGTGCTTTGCTTTAAACCAGCTGTGTCTGCCTTCCCAGTAAATGAGGACTGATTTAACTGCTTATGGAATAAGACTATTGTAAACTGAAATACAGAAGTCTGCAGAGAAATTTGCCTGAGCAATTTTCTGTGTGTGAACAAGTCTACCCAGCAAGGGACCCACTTGAGAGTCCTTGTGCAGTGTGGCCATGCAGTATCTTTGTTCAGCTGTAACAACTGGGTTCCTCCAAGCAGAAAAGGAAAGAGCCACAGGAGTGTGTCAAAATCTGCAACAGGACTCCTGGTCTGTGAAGGAAACTTCAGCTTCCCTATGCTGGGCTTTACCTGCAGGTTTTTATTGTGTCGTGCATCATCACAGTGCAGAAAAAGCTGCACACAGCAAAAAATTCAGCCTCCCAGCGTCTGTATACAGGAGAGCAGGACCCTTCTGCTGCAGTACAGTGATGTAGCCTCAGGCTCGTGCCCTGTGCCTTTAGGAAAACAGCAGGGAGAGGAGAGATGTTTCCCCAAGTACTGAAGCTGCTTTTCAAACAGTTTTTTTCCAGTAGTAATGCTACCTGTTAGTTTAGTGTATTTAAATTACAATAAATTCAGAGAATATAACAATGATACCCTGACAAAGACATTGACTAAAGACAGGATGAGTTAGCTGGAGCTAGTACTGCTAATGCAGGAAAGTACTTTTCATACTTTATTGCTATCATACGCTATTGTATGTGTGTGTGTGTGTGTGTGTGTGTGTGTGTGTTTTGAACAGCTTGGGGGTGGAATAAAACTAACTTAATTCCCTTGAAAAATATTAACCATCTCTGACAGAAAGTGTATATTCAGCAATTGCGTTCCACATCTATTTTCTTTGTTTTTAAAATTATTTCTACAATTACACTGCCTACAGCTTCATGGCCCTTTGCACTCAGTGAAAAATTTTCTCTGTGAATAGAATTCACTCTTTTTTCTCTGTCTCACGTTCTGTATGAGGGAATTGGAGAATCTAGTATATAAAATACAGTGCAATAACAAAAGAAATGTCAAGTGATAGTGTGAGAGAGATGAGATTTATATAGCATGCATACCTTGAGAAAAGAGTTCATTTCTGGGAAAGGGGAAGTAAAGCAGAGAAACAGACAACAATAATATTAATGCTCTAATAAATGGTGGAAATGCTAGGTTGGCTCTTCTGATTAATTCCTAGTAAGAAAATACATGAGTTTTTTCTAATGATTTAGATCCAATCACATTATTTTCGTTTCACTGATGAGTTCACAGTTTAGTGGGCTAAATTTAAGACAATGGTGAAATCCACACATCCTGTGTCATCAGCTTGTGAATCAAGTGATGATTAAACAATCAGCTGAATCTCACTGGTAGGGTAAAAGTCTGAATGCTGCACCTCATCCTTATCAATGCTGGCAGCAAACTTCCCACTGGCTTTAATCTAAATCTCTATCTCTTAGATTGGAGAAAGTGTTCTTAACAATGCTGTGTAATAGAAATGTTAGAAGGAGAAAAATAACAAGGATATCAATTTTATATGCCAAATCTAATCATTACATGTTACAGAAACAATAAGTAAGAGTTCTTGAACTATAAAATATTCTTACAGATCACTCTTTAGGAGATTTCTGTAGAATCAAATATCAAGAAAAGGTTTATATTCTCTATTTTTTTCTTACAAAATCCTTGTTGCATTAAAGAAAATGCATATGTGATTTTGAGTCTTGAAAATTTTCTAAGGTTTGCAACGCTGTTGTCAAATTTCAGACTGTTGCTGACAAATCTGTCCTTTGAAGGATATGCATTTCCCTCTGGTTGCTACCAACTGTCCCCCAGAAATGCTACTTTGACTGAAATTTTCTACTTTAAGTTGATATTTCTTTTGCACAGTGATATTTAAATGACAGTCTGAGTTAAAACAGCAATTCAAAACTGAGCACTGACATTTTGAAATGAAGTACTTTGGTTAGCTTCAAAATGTTGTTTTGGAAAATGGAAATATTTTCTCAAAATTGATATTTTGCCAGGGTGGATGAGACCCTTTAAGTTAGTAAATACAGGAAACTTTTCTCCTACAGTAATTTGTCCACTTGACTGTGGAATTTGAGAACAAATCTGAGGTAGCTCTTTGAAAGAAAACCAAGCAGCTAGGAAGAAGAATAAACTCCAGTGTACTTCTCCCTCTGCACAGTAGTATTTCATATCACACATTTTCTGCATTTTGCAAAGCTTTTCAGAGCAGTAACAGAAGCATACTATACATCTGTGCATTTAAAAGTGTTAGGCATAAAGGTAACCTGACTCCTTCCACAGTACAAAGAAGAATGAAAAGGGTTTTGTCTCATTCACTGTAACATTTAATGGGCTTCTACTCATGTCCAGAGGAAGCAGCTTAAACCACTCTAACCTGCAATTTTTTTTTTTTTTTTTCTAAATACTTCTCAAGAAAGTACTAGGAGCTTCTGCTGCTCTATAGCATGTTCCAGGCTGCTGCAGTTGGCACCATGTCACTGATCAGTCTCTGAACACTGATGTGTGCTTCAGCTCACTCTTCAAGACCATCACTTCCCTGCACTGAGCATGACTCTGCAGGTTTTCTTGGGGTGAAAGGAGCATTCCAGAGTCTTCTAGACAAATGCAGGCCCTTTGTGCTGGATCCAGAGCTGACAGTAATCTTTCTAAGCTAAAAAACTCAGCTCTAATCTTCAATATGGTAAATGAGTCTCACCTTGCTCCAGTTTCATAATTAAAGTTTTGGAATTTAACCTTACATGATGGTTTTCAAATGCCTGAGATGAGCAAAAGCAGCAAGACAAGGTTGGTGATGGCTAGCAGCCAGAGGTGTGCTATCCTTAAACTCATGATCCCAGCTACAGTGCTGACAGTTACACATTGGGATTACCTGTGTAGTAAGGACTGATGGCCTTAGGAAAAATCCAAACCAAACCAAACCAAACCAAACCAAACCAAACCAAACAAAAAAAAAAGAAGATAGGTTAACTTAGACCATATATATCTCACTTCTTCCTAATCTTTCCTAGCAAAGAGATGCAGGTAGCCATCAAACTTGGCTTCCCAGCCTGCTTTAGAGTCTTCCCTAGCAGAGATCTACACCAGGGTTACCCCACAGCACAAACAACATGTGCTCTTGCTCATTCCTGTGCTCTTTAGCTCTCTGCCTCCTAAACCTGAACACGCAGACAGGAAGGCACAGTCATTCTCCATCTGTTATGCATTCCTATGCTTCACTGCCCACTACAGCCAAGAAGCCAGTAGTGAGTCCTTGGTGCACAGGAGAACCCAGGGGCTCAAAAAGTAGCTGGTTGATGCTGGTAGCCAAGTAGAAAATAAGACAGTTATCCTGGAATATAGTGAAAAATGGAATTGATAGTTGCTGCAGATACCCTGAGTTAACTTCTCATTTTCTCAGGAAATGGGAGAAAGTTCATTTTTCAGGACTGTCCTCTTGCCCTGTAAGTAAAAACATAATGAGTGCAGTCACTTCTATCTGTACACGGTCCAGATAGAGCACTCCAACTTGAAGGCTCCCCTGCACAAGCTCATTACAGCACCTGAACTTCCCCTTTCTAAATCACTCATTGTCTTTCAGCGATTTTGTGATAGCTCAGACACCTTGTGAAGCCCTGAGGCCTCATCACTTGCTGATAGCATCAAGTTGTATTGAATAAGGGAGAACTTGACTCTTGTACATTCCATCACTATACCCACAGGCTCTGAAGGTCTACGTGTAGGATGTTCCTGTCATGATATACCCCCTCCTTACACCAAAAACATGGTGTAACCACAAGAACACATGGACATCATGTTCAAAGAAGATTTTTTTTTTATTAGGTCCTGAAGCAGTAGGACAAAGGGTGATGCTTTTACACCAAAAGAGGCGAAATTCAGCCTAGTTATAGGGAAGAAAAAAATCATGATGACGGTGGTGAAGCACTGGACGGAACAGGTTGCCCAGAGAGGTAGTAGATGTCCCATCCCTGTAAATATTCAAGGTCAGGTTGAATGTAGCTTTGAGTAACTTGATCTAGTTTAAGATGTCTCTGACTATTGCAGGGGGGTTGGACTGGAGGACTTTTAAAGTCCTTAATAACCTAAGCAATTCTATGATTCTATACTTCTTATCCAGGCTAATTTCTTTAAAATACATATTTTTGGGTGCAACATGAAGCATCATAATGCTTGTCTATGTAACATCAAGTGGGAATGCCACAGCCATTTCTGGGCTGTGAGGGAATATAAACAGAGCTGGAGAGATTTTTCCTGACTCCGATGAATGGCTGTCCTCAAAGTGGGACTGGGGAGGCAAGGGGACTATAAATGTTCAGAAATGGTAATATTGTCTTGAAAATCTTGTAAAAATTACCCAGAAGAATCAATTTGGTTCTCACTGATTGCCTTTTGCTGTTATATTGCTTAGGATTTGCGCAGAACACTTTTTTCTCCAATTAAAACTCTAGCACATGTGGTTTAAAAGTCAGTCCTTAAGTCTTCACAGGATTGCATAACTCCGGGAGCTGAAGCTTTACAACACATATGAACACGCAGAGTCAGCTGACAAACACACAAGATGTACTTTCTTAAAAAACAGAAAACCCCTTCACTCCTTTCCCAGCTAGGCAGCAGCAGAGTTGCGACTCAGCCTTAGCCAATGAAACTGCTGGTACAACTCAGGCAGAAAGCAGCCATCTATGAGAAGTAGAAATGGGCTGACTTCTTGGGAAGAGTATAGGAAAATTGCCAGACCATGCAGGGGTGCAACCAGGAAGACTAAAGCCCTCCTAGAATTAAACCTAGCCAGGAAAGCTAAGCACAGTCATAAGGCGTTTTTCAGGTACATCGGCAGCAAAAGGAAGACGAAGGGGAATGTGGGCCCGCTGCTGAACACAGAGGGTGCCCTGGTGTCAGACGATGCAGAGAAGGCTGAAATACTGAATGCCTTCTTTGCTTTGATCTTTATGGATAAGGCCATCCTGCAGGAAGCCCAGTCCAGCAAGGATATTAGGACGGTCTGGACAACAGAGAACTTGCCCTGGGTGGAAAAGGAAGAAGTTAAAATCTTGTTGGGAAAGCTTAAAGCTCATAAGTGAATGGATCCCGGTGGGATGCATCCGAGAGTGCTGAGGGAGCTGGCTGATGTGGTTGCTGAGCTGCTCTCCATCATTTTCAAACAGTCATGGAGGACAGGCGAGGTGCCTGAGGACTGGAGAAAGGCAGTGTCACTCCAGTCTTCAAAAAGGGCAGGAGGGACGATCCAGGAAACTACAGGCTGGTCAGCCTCACCTCCATCCCAGGAAAGGTGATGGAACAGCTCATCCTGAATGTCACAATTAAATATATGAAGGAAAAGATGGTTATTAGGGAGAGTCACTGTGAATTCACCAAGGGGAAATCCTGTCTGACCAATCTGATAGCCTTTTCTGGCTGGCTGGATGAGGGGAGAGCAGTGGATGTCATCTACCTTGACTTCAGCAAGGCTTTTGACACTGTCTCCCATAATATCCTCAACGGAAAACTCAGGCAGTGTGGATTGGATGAGGGGAAGGAGAGCTGGATTGAGAGCTGGTTGAATGACAGATTCCCGAGGGTGGTGATCAATGGCACAGAATTGAGTTGGAGGCCTGTGGCCAGTGGAGTTCCACAGGGATGGGTTCTGGGGCCAGTCTGTTCAACATCTTCATCAGTAACCTGGCTGAGGGGACAGAGTGTTCCCTCAGCAAGTTGGCTGATGACATCAAACTGGGAGGAGTGGCTGGTTCCCCAGAAAGCTGTGCTGCCATTCAGTGAGATCTCGACTGGCTTGAGAGTTGGGCAGAGAGGAACCTCATGAGGTTCA
>WBNH01005900.1:0-18745 GCA_013401255.1 Urocolius indicus
CCCACAGTCTTCTTGATGCCTCCCAGGCCCTTGATCACAAGGGCACAGTGCTGCTCATGTTTAGTTTGCTGCCCACCAGGACTCCCAAGTCTCTCTCTGCGGAGCTGCTCCCCAGTAGGTCACTCCCAGCCTGTACTGTTACATGGGATTTTTTCTTCCCAGAAGCAGGACTCTGCACTTGCCCTCATTGAACCTCATGGGGATCCTCTCTGCCCAGCTCTCAAGCCAGTCAAGATCTCACTCAAAGAAGACTTTAGTAATGAGGAAGCAAAGTCTTTTGAATGTAAACCTAAACACGTTTGGAGGGAACAAATTTTGGGGTAAAGTTTCCAGGGCTGCAATGACCTCATCTAGTTATGGGTGCGGCCACAGCCCAGAAGTACCAGTTTAGCCATAGCATGGCCTGGGAGCACTGGTCAGCTGTACTACTCGTCTTCAGCTCCATCTGAGGATGAGAACAGCTCCTGCCAGATGCCAGCCAGCTCAGCAGGAGGGCAGGACTGAGTCCGATGGTAAAAAGAAGTAACCCATGTGCATATTCTATGTTTAATCCTCAAACACAAGGATTTAGAATTGAAATTTTTGATTCACCAGCTTTGACTAGCAGATGTCAACCCTAACAGCAATAACACTGATTTTGGTGGTGGTGGTTTGTTTGTTTTTAAACCAGACCTGCTTTTTTTTTGCCTTTCAGTATTTTTTTGTTCATTTTCCTCCTGAGATACTGAAAACAAGTTTGGGAAGGATAAATATTGAACACTGAAGAGAAACCCCAATTCAGCACTAACTGGGCAAACGTTATTGTGGGGAGACAAAGAAACTGAGGGATCCCACAGACCTGGAAAAGCCATTTCCAGAGCTGTCAGTCCACATAAAGACAAAAGATTCTGGCATCAGATTTCAGAGCAGCCTGGGCCCAGCTCTACCCAGAGTCTCAGAGGGAGATTGAACTAGAGCAGCAAAGGAATGCCAACCTGCCTAGCCAGCGGCATGCACCGAGGTGACAGCTCTGACTCAGCCACCCTTCCTTCTCCAGCTAGGTCAAACACAGCTTTCAGCAGGGGTTTAAAGCAAGGCTCAGTCTGAAGGCATAGAAAGGTGCCACAACAGTTATCTTGCATCAGCATGAGGTTTAGCACAAGGGTGGAAGGTGTAAACACGGACCACAGGCTTTTCGGAAAGCAGCGGTAAGAGAGAAGCTGTATTTACTTTGGTGGAGTTTGGAGCTGCAGTAGGATAAATGAGAATTACACCTAGTTCAGTTGTTACAGCAAATGTATCTGACAATGACTTCCATAGACTATTTCCAGATTTATATTACATGGAACCTAGAGCCAGTGAGCATGCAGCACAGTGATAGAGAGAAAGAGAAAAACAAATCATCGTATTAAGAGAAACAAATAGACTCTGGAGGAGTGCCATGTTTTTAAGCTGGGCCACAGTGACTTGGGCTGGTCAGTGCCTATTAGATCATCCTCATGTCCAGGCATTTGGTTTCAGTATCTTAATCATATCAAGAAACTCAGGCAGAAGCAGAGGGAAACAAAACAAAGGCATTTTCTTTCTCTGAATAGGACAGTGTTTTTAAATCATAATATTAATACTAAAAAATGCTGGGCCAAATAAAAGCCACAGCAAAATCAAGGGAAAGGCTGATTCAATCCAACACAACTTTCTCAGGCTTTCAGAGAGCACTTTCTTCTGCCCTGTAGACCTTTCTCCCTTAACACCTTCCTCCTCCTGTTTCCCTAGTCCACACAAAGCGAGAAGTTAAAGGTAAACATCTGTTTCTGCTTGCTAACCTTTCTTTTTTTCCTTGGGAGGCTCTTACTGCAGACAAGGGCACTGCACATATTTCACTCCAAAAGATCAAGCGAGGATAAAGGGAGCGGTTTCCTGCTCCTAAGAGCAGTCTGTGCCAGCACAGTAATGCTGTTTAAGCACAGCACTTCGTCATCTCCAGCATGAATGAAAAGCCAAGGCAGCCCTGGGACACAGAGAGCAAGATCTCTTATAAATCAGGACAGCAAGCTGACCTCCAGCCCCACCATCACCAAGTCACCATTTTTGGCCTGTCATCACTCAGTTCCCTCGGCACTGGCTCAGAGAACAGGGGGAGGCAGACGGAAAGGCCTCAGGGAAATGCCCCCTAAGGAAGCATCCTTGCCCCCACACATTAACACAGCTTCTCCCCAGCCCCACTGCATCCCTCCTACCTTCTGCAGCCCCTTGCTTGTGGACTCGGGTGCTGCCTCCCACAAGGTTCTCCCCAGGCCCTGCGCTTGCCTGGTTATGCAATGCCAAGTGACATTTTATTTAGGCTGTTTCAAAGGAGCAGAAAGAAAAGACCCAATTTTATTCTTTCCAAATGCCCTCAAGTCATACTCTTTCCACCCGTATTTTTCATCTCCAGCAGCAGAGCACAGCCACAAATATCCCTGACTTTGCTTGTGCCTCCAACCCTATCACCCTCCTTCCAGAGCCGGGGCGTCTGCCCGCCGCCTCCAGCTGACCCGGCACAGCCCTCGCCCTCCGAAATGCTGGGACGGATGAGATCATCCCGAGCAGTCTGTAAGACAAACATCCTGACAGCTCTCACTAACGTTTTCCACAGGTTTCTCGTGCTCCATTAGCTTTTGCTAGACCGTATTGCAAAGCGGTCGCCGTAATTAATGGCTTGTGTACTTTTACACATAGGTTCTTATAATCCCTTTGCTTTTTCCTAAACAGAGTCAAAATCACTGGCCCAGCGAACATGCTCAGTAAATCCATAGCCTTGGCAATCACATATATCCCATTCTTTTACAAACTCTCCTCTCTTCCTCCCAGCTATAAATATTTGTTTCAAAAACACACCACAGCCCTCTCCCTTGTAAGGGGTGAAGCAGAAACAGAAACAAAGTTGTAATCCAACTGCAGTCCTTCATGTCAGTAATTTGCCCCAAAGGCTTGGGGACCAAGGAAGGCATACCCAAATTTTCTAGCCTGGATCTAACCTTTAGCTAGAGATGAGAGAGAAGCAACGGAAGCAAGAGGAGTGGGTTTTCCTTACACAGACAGAGATGGAAAGGGAAAGAGAAAAACACAAGCTGTGAATGTTTCCCATCACGAGAAGTTCCTTGCTGTGAGGTCTGAGGGAAAACCTCCCAAAAGAAGCAGTGGAAACTCTTTCTGTGGAAACCTGTGACTCTGGCACAGAGGAGAAGGCCCTGCTGCAGCTTGGGCAGAGTGGCTTCTCCTCCAATCTTGACCTCTGGAGAGCTCAAGTAAAAGCCTCGCTTAATTTGAAGTCATGGGGTGTTTCCCTGCCAACCCCAACAGGCCCACAGTTTCATGTACAATCACAGAAGGGTACAGGCTAGAAGAGATACTCAAGCACCCACCAAGTCCAGATCCATCAGTGTTGGGCTGTTCACGTTACTGCAAACAGGGCTTCCCATGACGTGCTGTGCCCAGGCACAACGATATGAGGGGCTGAGCTTGTCCTTCACAAGCAATACCTGGTGAGCTTCCACGGTGACCAGGAGGGAGGATTGTTCTAGTCAGATCTGGTACACAAGCTATTAAAGTCATCTGAATAGCATGCCCATCGTCTCAGCCAGTGCTACCAAGAGATCTCCAGCTCTACCTGGCCTCTAGCCATGCATGCTCAACTGCATCCATAACAAGCAGTGCCACATCCCCAGGGAGACAACCTCTGTTCTGCAACAAAGCACACTGCAGCCATGGCCTTTTCATAAACAAGACTTGAACTTCAACACTCTCAGAGATGCTCCAGACAGCTTCTTCCAGAGGAGACCACCAAAGGTGGAGCCATCAGACCCCTCTCCTCCCAGCCCCTCTTCCCTGCCCCACAGCCCCAGCATCTGCACATGCTTATACTCCTGTTTGTAATAAAGTTGCCATCATGGTGAGTTGTCAATGGGCATATAAATAGTGCCAATGGAGTGGTGATCACTGGCGCCACAGCTGAGACCGATATCACTGATATTTACAGTGGAGCAGGGTGGTGGTTGTAAGCAGTATCTGGGTTTAGTAGCCATTACATTATTTTGAAATATGCAGACTGTTGGTGGATGCTTAAAGCTCTGCTACACTGTGGCATAAACTTAGAATTAATTTTGGCTCTGTAGAGGAAATTGAGAATGGTGCCCTTGAAATCATTATGCTGAGCGAAATTCAGCAATAAGGGAAAAGACAGCCTGGAGGGAAATAAGAGAAAATTTACTTTAGGCAGCTGAAAGATCCCATGGGACTTGCTCAGCCCAGGCTCAGCCATGCAGAGGATGTCAGGGGCAGAGTGGTGGGATGCAGGGGGCTCTGGCATCAGAGCCTCACACTGCAACTGCACCTTTCTTAGTCCCAGCTGGTAGATACCCCACAAACTCCCCAACTTTCCTCCTGTGAAGTATTGCTCACTCTAATTTTAGCCCTTTGTATGTAACCTCAGTGATGGGGAGGTAGAAGGGGTGTCTGTGCCAAGGACAAAGCCTGTACCTGCACACCTAGAGCAGTACTCATATCTGCTGGGGTCCCTCTGCCCCTGATTGCTGGATACTGGCAGTACTTGAAAGGATGCTACCTCACTCTTCCAGGCTGACTCCTGATGAGCAGCAGATACGATGAATTCCACTGTTTTGTCCAGTCAGCCAATAGCCTCATCTACCAAGCCACGATTCCTCATGGTACCTGACACGGGCAGGGCTGTGCATCACTCTCAGCAAATCCAAAGGGAAGCCTCACACTCTCTAGCCGATGCATGGCAAGCTTCTCCTGCCAGAAAGAGATAGAGAGATGGCAAAACGGGGTGAGGCTGCTTTTATATGTTTAAAAACAAACAAAAAAGCTCACTTCAGCTGTCACCCCAATATATTCCCCTCTGCTGACTCTGCATGTCCTGACCTCCCTGGAAAGAGCTGTGCAGCCCTTGAATGGCCAGCCACGGCCTGTAGGCGCAAGGGAGTCAAAGTCTATTTGAATGAGGGTCAGAAATAAGTGGGGGTTATTGAACTGAGATAAATTCTTGGATCTCATCCATGTAGAAAGGAAATAGTCAGAATTCATCTGACAGTTGACTCACATCTGCCCTTTCAACCTCATATCCTGACATTACAACCTACCTATATACAAAAATAATAATACAATCTCCAATCTCTACTGGGGCTTCAGCAAGTAGCAGAACTGAGCCCAGAGAAAGAAGAAAACAAACCCCCAAGAAACCCTTGAACAGTTCCATGGGAACAACTGATGGTTTGTGCTCTCCTTATTTGTCTCTGGCTTCAGAGAGCAAAACCCTGCAGCTGGAGCAGAAGCAAGGACCCAGCTCTACCTGGGCCCCACAGGGACCTCGTGTCACAGGCATTATCTGGGTGATGACAGAGGAAGCAGCTATTCCCGCTCCCATGAAGCCTGTGATGAGCTGCAGGGATAGCCTCACTACAGCAGCATCCTCCCTGCCATCCCCACAGCTGTCAGGCTGCAGCCCATGGACAGGACAGGGGCTCTCATGCCCATGGGGATGGTTTGCCTTGAGAGTCCCATCAGCTTTTGGAGGAAGGCAGCAAGCAAGCAGTTATTTTTCTTGTTGTCTACAAGGATTTTCAGGAGCTGAGGTCTGGCTTGGTATGGCTCAGATTAGTTTTCATATGTATAAAATTGTGCTGGCAACACAGCTGCCCTTTATTTAATGCAGATTGTGTGTGCTCCCCACTCCCAGTCTGAGCAGAGCAAGCATTACCTCACCAACTGGATGTAATTTCTCAGCTCCCTGACTTCAATAAAAATTCTAACACCTGCAAACTTTTTTTTTTTTTTTGTTTAAACAATTCACGTATATTAGAGCAGAAAACCCCCACACGTTCTCCTGAACTAGCAGCCATGCTCTCTGAAACCAAATCCTTCAGAAGACATCTGGTCAATGCTGGTGTCGTTATTACAAGGCTCCCCCGCGGCGCTGGTGGCAGAGAGCCCACGGACCTGCTCCACAAAGGCCACTCTGTATGCAGGGCTCCCTCTGCCATACTGAGCTCCCTGGGAATCTGGTGGGTTGATTTAAAAAAATAAAAAAAAAAAAAAAATCCCAGTTGTGTTGGTAAAAGTGAAGTGAAACAATAACCAGCAAAGGGAGAAGCCTCAGTTGGCTTCCGCGGGCGCTGATGCCAAAGCGGCGTTAGTGGCCGAATCACGCCGTGGAGGCTTTTACCATACATCTGTGCACCAGGAAAACTGTCCAGGCTGCAGAGACCAACGGGCAGGTCAGAAGGCAGTAAGACTCCATCTTACAGTCCTGGGTACAATCCTCTGAAAAGCTGCTTTCCTTCCCCACTCCAGCAATAAATGTATACTTGAGCTCCTGAGCAGCTGCTAACTAGGAGCTGAGCTCTGGGTGGGTTGAGAGCAGCATGTTTTCACCAGACTCAATGCCCAGAATTGCTTAATTCAGGTGTGTGCAAACAGATTTCCTAGAGCAGCTTCCAAGAAAAGGCTCATTCCTGTAAAAAAAACAAAACAAAAAAAACCCCAAACTCAATAAACCAACAAAAAAACACCCCTTGTTTTTGTTTCCTCCCAGATCTTCACAGCCCGATTCCCTTCCCAATGATAACATGAAAGAATGATGAGAGACACTGCAAACCCCCACCTCTCTCCAAAGCCCTGTGGAGCAGAGAGGCCCACGTGCAAAACTCATGAGCAACCTTTGTTCTGGTGACATTTCCAGCCCAGTCACTAGGTCAAAGAGAGCACAGACAAGTTTAATTAAACATCCAGACTGTCTGGTGTTGCTTTATTATCACCTGAACCTTCCCACTGTTTCTCAAGTGAGACCTGAGGCACATAATCCTGACAGAGAATTAACAAGTTTATCTTGGTTGATTGACCCAGACTTTGGAGCCATAGGAAAAAGAACAAGGGCTTGAAGTTCAGAGGAGCTGGGTGCCAAGTATCACTCCCAAATGACACCCCAGAGCTCAGCAGGAGCAGGTTGGCTTTTCTTACCCTATGTCCTGTCAGCAGCAGCCTGTGCAAACCATGGGAATGCTGCAATTAGTATCAGAGATAAACCAGATCCATTAGTAGATGGAAGGGGAACTCAATCTGTTTTACAAATGGAAATGAAGTAGCAGCCTCAATTACAGGATTTTAAAAAACATGCAATTTAGCAAAATGTTGATTTCCTTTTCGTTTACTTCGTTCTTTGTCTTTTAGCTACTTCAGCTCAAGTAGCAGGCAGTATATTAACCGACCAGATTTTGGCAATGTATTTAATAATCAAGCTCAAATAAGTGCTCTTAGGAAATAATTTTATTTACAGTTCAGCTGGGGAAGAATATTAAAGCTTGAGTATTTGGGTAAAATTATTATCCTACAGTAATATATTTTGAAGGCATTTGGGCTGCAGATGACGAGTACCAGTGAGTCAGAGCCCAGCATTTGACCTTTTGGAAAATTTGCCACTTATCTGGGACATAGAGCAGGATTTGCCTTCCAGCTTGAGCAAGCCAGGGTGGGCAGTCACCATTAGCATTAGTACCTTCCTCACCTCCTCTGCCCCCTGAGCCACAGCAGGAAGGTTTCGGGGTTCTTGGCAAGCAGCAGTGTTACTCCTAAGCCACCACTGGACTCCCTCCGCCTTACAGATGCTTTATGTAGGGACATATTTTACCATTCTTCAGCAAGACTGGAGTTTGGGAACACTGCATGAAGGTATTTTAGCCTGTAAATGCCTGTATAATAACCTCCTTCTGTTTTTTTTTTAAATTGGTCCAGCCCACGTTACTGTTTAAATAATTGAAGGTGCTCAGCATTAAACATATTTTGCCATGCTTTCCCCATGGCACCCTTCCCATTCCAAACTGTTTGGATTCTGAGCAGAGACTAAGCATTAACTAATTAAATTTCTCAAAACAAAGGTTAATTAGCGTGTTTATTTTGGATTATGTACATATTGAATTATTAAACACTATATGCTACCATAAAAAAAAACAACAAAAAGAAAGGCTGGATGAAAGCAGGAAACATTCCTGAGCCCAAGGAACATTCCTCTGGCTGCCAGGCTGCTACATTAACCATTTGCTTGTGACCTCAGCACAGTGCTTCTCCAGCCACCGCCATCTGGGAGGCTTGAAGGCCAAAAGTATAACCCTTCCCAACCCAAAAGAAATGTTTAGCAGCCTCAAACTGTGCCTGTAGCAGATTCATGTCATTTTAAAATGATGGATAGCAGAGCTGCAGAGAACCCACAGTTGGCTCAGGATAATATTATACTGAACACTTCATCCAACACACACACACACTCCTCTTATGGTCCCATTTGCTGTGCCAGACACAGCACCCCCAGGGCACAAGGTCCCTCACAGAGCTCCTTGGACAGAAGGGTTCCTCTTCTGCCTCCAACTCCTCTTTTTCCTTTGGTCTCAAGCTAGAAAGCTTGCAACAGACAGCCTATGTTCCAAATACTTCTACAGTTATCTTCAGATCAAGACAATGACTGGAGTCCAAGAGCCAGACCACACCAAAGGAAACAAGCTGGTGAAGATTCATCGAGACTGTAGTTTTCACCCATGCGTTGACCCTGTAACAGTTGCATCGAGCCACGCAACACACACAGATAAACCACTTGCAACATGTAAAGAAGCAGGAAGATACAAGCTAATACCAGTCACAGGTAATTACCTGCCAGCATGTAAATATACACACCTGCCCTGAAAAGGGGGCACACAGGGCAAGAACAAAGGACCCTACCCAGCTTGCTTTCGCAAGCTTATTATGTACAGTAATACTTCATGTACACTTGGCCTACAGCAAGGGAAACACTGCCAGATTTACCTACTTCTGGCCTTCCCAGCACGCCCACCACACTGGGTTTACCATCCATTTAATCTGAAAGAGTCTCCTGACAGCTGATATGAGATGCTTTCTTCATCACCAAAGCAAGCCTCTCTATTTCACCTTTCAATTCATATTCTATACAAGCAGAAGCCCTGACTCAGTCACAAAACACATCTTTCAAAGCATCTTTCATTCCTTCAGCGAACAACAGCCAGCTTGATAATCCAAACAGCAAAAGAGAAATGAACTCACAGACAAGAGATCATCCTCAAGTTGTGTTTATCCAGAACACAGCCAACACCTATAGAACTTTCTCTCCTGCTGCCCAACATCAGCATAACATGAACTTCAGTATAACACGAACTTCAGTATAACACTGGAGATGCAGTTTCCAAGGGTGCTGTCAGACCAGCTCTGCTCATGCTTGAAAGGGATCTGAAAAATGACAGGATGGGTGTCAGAAACAAAAAGTGGGTCAGTGCCTGCTTTATCACCTAATGGTGGTTGCGGCACTAATCAGGAGGAGCAATCAGAGCTGCACCTGATGCCTTCCGAGGAGGAAGAACTAGCTTCAGCTGCTTGTTCTTACCTTGATGTCCTGTTCCTTTCCCTCCAGGTCAGGATTCCTCAGCTGTGAACCTCTGCCTAGATTGCCATTTTTTTTTGCCACCAGCCTTTTTGTTGGATTCATTACCTGATGAGGGGACCAAAATGGATAAATTCGTTTTACAACTATTGCTTGTAAAGGAATGCAAATAAAACTGTCTCTCTGGGTTGTGTCTTTTTCCCTCTACTTAACATTTCTTCAAATGTGTTTTATTATGGAAATATTCTTTCTGCATATCTAGGAGGCAAACCTAATTAAAGTCACTTTATTGAGGGGCCTTATACCAACAGTTGCTGTAAAGAAGCAAGTTGTTAAAGCCAAAACTCCTTTATTTTTTTTAACTTCTAATATTTTTGTCCTGCTGTAGAAGAAAAAGCATATCTTTGAATGATGGATATCTCAGAAATCCGATTTTATTCCCCTTTTCTCCTTTCCTGATGGTCTCGTGTTTCATGTTCATACCCTTTGGGAAAATTGTCTGGGAAACTTTTCTGATGATACGCTGAAGGTCATCTCCAGTAAATGTGATACAAAGTGAACCTGCATCTCAGGCTTTGCAAATGTTCATTATGTAAATTACAGGAGCTGTGAAGATGGAAATGAGGCATACAGATGCTGTTATGCACAAAAAAGCAGAGGGGAAACTTCAGATTTCCTTTCGCTACAGAGGCGGTTGGTATCTACAGGCACTCTCCTCCCTGCAGTATTTCTAGCATGAAAAGCTTTTTCTCTGTTGATGCTATTCCAGAAAGGGCTAGTCCCATGGTCCCCAGCATAGGTCAATAACTGGGATAGGTTCATCAGGCATCTGGGGAGAATCGAGGGCCAGATGCAGCTGCAACCTGGATGGGAGGAAACAGGGAGGGCATCTGAACAGAGCTGTTGTGGATGCCTGTCCAGTGTCCTTATTTCTGGGATCAGCCTTGTTGATTGCCTAGTTAAGACTAGTCTCCAGAAGGAAAGTGTCTGCGGTGTGAATTGCAGCGTAGAGACGCACAAGTGGAGGAGATAAAGGTTCAGCATTTGATTTCATGCATCCTTGGGCATATCACTCGGAGGAGAGATGTTGAAAGATGCTAAGAGATCAAAGGATGAAGAAAGATAACCAGCTTCATTTTCAGATCTATTCCTGGGTATGTATTTCCTGCACGTTTCAAGAGGAAATGAGCACTTTCGTTTAATATTGCTAAATGCCTTTGGGTAGCTGGTTTCATCGTGAGGAGCCAATACATGTTTAAATGGTAGACCTTAAATTGCACTTTGTTCCAGTTTCTCACCTGAAAAGAAAGGAGTGTGAATCTCCCTTCAGTTTCTCCCAAGCCTTGCTCAGGTTGGAAGCACAATTCTTCTCTAAGCAGCAAATACCATTAAGAGATGCTCTAAGCCTGATTTCAAGAAGCGACAAGTACTCAGAGGCTAATGGGAGCTACTGGTGTCTGGCAGTGTTGAATCCCAACTGCAGTGTCTCAAGTTCAGTTCCCCAAAAACAAAGGAATCAAAAACTTGAGACAGTTTTTGGTATTTTTGGCTTAAAAGCTCGCTTGTTAGGGAAGCTGGGATGCAGACATATTGATGAGGAGGTGGAAGGACAACACCGAGTCAGACACACTCCCGTCAGGGAACCAGCACTATGCAGGGCAGATCGAATGGGAGAGAAGGGCTGAGCCTTCCCCCACCAACCTCCTTATAGATCTGCTCTGACCTGCAGCAAAAAAAACCAGAAAGAAAAGGGAAAAAAAATCAAAGGAGAGGAGCAGTAAGACAACACTGAAAGGGAAATTCCAACTCCCTGACCCTGAGACAACCTCACCCTTCACGATAACAGAACAACAAACAGAGGAAAAATGATGAAAATGCCTCAAAATGAAAAAAAAAAAAAGAAACAAAGAAAAAAGATTTGTTGAGTCATCCAAAAGTGTTCGCACCAAGATATTTTTGTTAGCAACAGCACTAAAAGAGTAAATGTAACACATTCTGGTTTGGCTCTTCCTTTAGCAGCAAGATTGATTTGCATTCACACATGGAAATCTGGTTTACAACAAGGTTCTCCTGCCCCTTCCTTTCCTTCATTGTTTCCATCACGTATCTTGGCTAGAAAACCTGCCTTTGTGAAAAAAAAAACCCACCCCACACTAGACAAACCCAGGGCAGACCATTCCCCACCATGCACGTGTTTTCTTCGAGAGGTTGATTTTTTGCTTTCTGAAAGGCTGTTTTGTGAAGCAGGAAGGTTCTGTCCTCGGCCCCAGTGAGCTCTCACACAGCCTGCCACGTTGGGTGAGAGCAGTGAGGCTCCCCAAGGAGGAACTTGTCCTCCATGAGCCCTGGGTTTCGCAACACGTGTAGGAAACATCTTGCGCTGGCCTTGATTTATGCAGCAGTGTTAGCTAATCTCTTTTATGTAATCACCGATAGCTGCTTCTAAAGGCTAAGTCCCCCAAAATGGAAGGAATGAATTAAAAGAGACAGATGCGGTTTGGCTGACTCTTTGTCTCAATTACAGCCTCCAAAAACAGCCTGGTGAATTTGTGCCGATTTCTGCCGAGGTTCAAACGAGCCGCACACCCTCCCAGCTGGGAACACACAGGTCGTTCGCCGTGTGACCCAGTTTCGCCAGCTGATCCCACTCACACCAAAGCTGCTGGAACGGCTCCAGGTTCACTTTGCTGAAATGCAATCAAAGACCGGTCAAAAGTCACTCACGACTGGGTTTTCGTTTACCCTGGATCCCTTTGCTTGGCATCACTGCAGGCCTTGGGAGCTAAGGGCACGCCCTTCCCACCCAGAGCTGTCTGCCTTTGGTCAACCAGAACGACTCAGGGGAGGACAAACTCTCTGCCGTGCCTTCTGCACCATCCCCTGGCTCATATTCCACAGGGTGCAGGCCAAGAGCCAACGTCAGGCTCAGTGACACACCTGGCTGAAGTGGTCACAAGCAGCCCCAGCCCTCATGCATGATGGCACCTGAAGGAGTGATGCTCCAGCTTGTCCGTCTGCTCGTGGGGCACAGACCCTTCAATCAAACATGTATTTGGGTGCAGATGGCAAAAGACTCAAAATCCCACTCCTGGAAAAGAAATGCCTGCTCAGCCATCCCACCTTAGAAATAATGATGTCTCTTGTTTTAGGGACGGAGCCGTTGCCCAATGAAGGACCCTTCTCTTTACTTTTTCCCCAGGGTAAAATATTGCTGAATTGGACTGCGTTTAGGTCTCCTCCCTCCACCAAAGGCTCCCCTGCCGTGACTGACTGCAGAGGTAGCTGGAGCAGTCCCATGGGCCTCAGAGATTATTTTCCCATTTTAAGTAAACTGAGCACCGGCTCTATAAAAAGGGGAAGATTTACGCTTGGCAAACATTTCCAAGGAGCCAATATTTCCCCGTTACTTACTCGTGGCTTGTGAATACAAACCTCACACAGCTGGTACCTCAGCTAATGATCCCATTACAATATGTATTGAGCTGATACTCTGTGATATCTCATTGAGGTATTCATCCATGTCGGAAAGGATTTGTCCATAAAAACATCTCCTTTCATGCCGTCATAGGATGCCGCATTCATTCCTGCTTCCTCTGTCATCTGATGCTGCCTAATCCCACTCAGTGACATCAATCACAGGGGGAAAATAAGACAATTAACCGGCAATTAATTAAATTATAAACTGTAAGGAAGAGCAGAATATTTGTAAACCTTAACAGCCTTATTAACATGCACATTACAAGCCAGTTGCACAACCTTATGGCTACGGATGTCTTTATACATCCACGGCATCACATGGAATTTAGCCTGTCGCTCACTCTCAGAGGGCTGCGTGGCAGTGGAAGGAACTTGCCTGGCCGGCCCAGAGCCGTGCTGGTACAGCTGCTTTACACCTCCCCTCCTGTGGAAAGCTGCAGCCCATGGGAACACATGTCTGCTGAGGCTCCGGAGTGCCCACGCTGTGGGGATGGCCATTCTCTACACACCAGGATCCTAAACAAACCAAGCCTCTTGTGGTGTGCTCTACACAGCCCCCAGGCTCTTTGATCCAGGTTTTGTGTACATGGACTTGCAACAGCTCAAAGGCCTGTGGTGACAGACACTCAGCACAGGGCTCTCTCTGTGGCCCAGGGGCCTGATCATCACAAGGGTCTTCAGCCCCTTGCCCTGAAAACCACTGGTTTCTGTCACAAGGACACATGTACATTGAAATCCAAAAACCAATGGGTGACAACAACAAGAGATCATTATTATATATATTGCATATGCAATGCAGTTTTAGCTAAAGCAGTTTCCTGTAAGGCTAAAGGAAAGTAAGTGGGAAGAAAACAGGGGCTCAGGTAACGCACCCTCTGCAAAACCATGGTGGCTATTACAAGGCGATGGCAGAGGCTCTGCCACTGAGGACCTGAGCTCAAAGCTTAATGCATCCAGTAACGGTGCCCAAACCCCACTTAAAAGTCATGAGAGAGGAAGAAACAACCAACTCAACCCAACCAACACCTGATCACATGAGACTATGAAACCACAGCCAGCCCCAGATGAGGTACTGGGGCCTACAGCATTGCAATTATCATGTTGCCACAGGGCAACATGCTATGCAGGGATTGCATAGCCCTCAGGTCCCCTATGAATAACCTTCACACAGAAAACTTAAGAGTACTCTAACATACTATTTTTTTTTCTCAAAAAGGTGACCAAATCAGTCCCTCTACTATACAGTAAAGCCATGGCTTTTTTCCTAGTCTATTTGTTCCAAAAGAAGTACCTTGTAGAGTAGGAGAGTGACCTACTAAAGCAGGGAAATGAAGAGTGTAGAAGATGGACTGATCTGTAAACGAGGTTTGCCTCCAATGGCAGGTATAGCCTAACTAGGCTCTGCCATCCTCCCTCTCTCAAAACCAGCTGCATCCCAAATCTCAGCTGTGTTAACTCTGGTTCCAGTCCAGTGTTATTTCTGTAACACGTGAACTGGGATGACAGAGACCCAGCCTGTTTGTTTATTTGTGGAGCGCAGACAGCTGACTGATAGCCAAGTGCTAATAAAAGCCTCCTCTGCCTCCCACGCTGTGGCGCGCCGGGCACGGGGCAGCTGCCCCAGTGGCACGAGGTGCCCACGCTCTGCAGCCCGCCGCCATCCCCCAGCACCGATTGCCACTCTTAATTCTGATGGAGTTGCATTGCCATGTTGTTTTCTCTTCCAGTTCAGTACTCTCTTTAGCCAAGGATTCTGTCCTGAGCTTATTTTTTATCGGGGAGGTTGGTAGCTAATGCAGCTTTGCTGTCAGTCCACCTGCCTCTCTCCCTCGCCAATGCACAGGCTGTTCTTGGGATGCATGAGGCAATCAGATGTGACAGAAGCTGAGAGGTTTCTTTCACAGCTAGGAAGGGAGAGGAGGGAGCCAAGCGTTCCCATACCCATCCCAGGAGCTCTGGTCCCTGGGGAGGGCTGGAACCTGATGCCAACTGGCGCTGGGAACGCCCACGTTCAGCTAACCTGACTGCGGCGTTCGCTGCAGGACACTTGGCTCCAAGGAGGCATTACATCAAGAAAAAAAATAATCAAACAAGATGGGACATCAGACATTTCAAAAATAACCCAGGGTGATGCTCTAAGGAACTGCAATGACCAGGGGCCAGATCCAGATTCCCTAACCCAGCTCACGTCTGGGGTAACTCTGACCTTGGCGGAGTCGCCGGGGCTGGCACCGAGGCCAGTGAGATCAGAATCTGGCCCAAATCACTTGGCCTCCTGCTGCACCCCACGTTGTAACTATCCATGATGTTGACACATTCAACTTGCCACTGGTTTGTGGGACTAATTACACATTCGCATTTGTCTGCGCTCGCTGGGCTCCTAGCAACTGCAGTCACAGTCCTAATTAAAATAATAGACTGAGATTGGTAACATTACTGATTTAACAGGAAATTAGAAGAGTTACGTTCGCAGAGCTTAGGTAATTGACACCAACAGTGCTTTTCTTGTAATGTGCGTTCCGTGATTGATTTCGTTCCCCAGTCAGACCTAAAAGCAGTTTGGGAGCACATCCCACCATCAGATTACAGTGCAGAAGAATTAAATGACTATTACACCACTGCCTGCTCTGGAGCTGGCAGCTGTGGGCTCGAGCATGGCTTTGAGCTTCCAAACCAAACATTAGACCTAAAATTGTAAGCCTAATGTAAAATAAAACGTCAGGCACAACGTGTTCAGTTCCCCTTGCACGAGCTCATCTGACAAGGCTCCTGCCCAGGTAGAGGGCTGCAGTCAACACAGGCATAGCTTCTGCATCTTTGGTTGCCTCAAATACTGACTCCCTCGAAACAAGGCACAGTCCAAAGACAGTGTAGGTTCCCACAGGCAGACGGAAAGGCTCTGCACACATCATGGACCGTGCGATGCACAGGGACACCCTGGTCGCACAGTGGTGGAGCTGAGGGCAGATGGTGATGGGGAATGTTCAAGGGGTGTTAAGATGTCATCATCCCATTGATGGCAGAAGGCTCTGCCGTGCTAAACCCATCTCACAGCTCACTCCACATGAAGAAGTTCTGCATGTGGATAATATTGCAATACGCTCCTGCTTGTGGCAGTGCAATTATATTTCTAGGGACAGCCCAGCTTGCTCTCATGGTCACGTAAATCAAAATGGGTCTACACTACCCTCCGAAAGATCAGTAATCTTCTGTTGAGGAAGCTTCTGATTCCATATGTGTCATTCATTAAACAGATCCCGTCCTTTCGAACAAACAGGCTGTCATGAGCACAACAGAGTAACTGTCTCAAACATGTTCAGTGTCAGTAGTTGCAACTGGGGCTACTGTCTTGCTGTCACCTCTCTCCCAAGAGCCTGCAAGCACCGACCTCTTGAATATCACATCTCCTTCAGCTCCCTCCAGTTACAGTGTTGCATTGTCTAGTAAGTCCCATACACCATGTTACACTGGGTAGCGGGTTCCTTTCAGAAAGCCACACACAGCCCTATTGGAAAGCACCAAAACAGAGAACCCATCTCTGCCCTCGGTAGTTTCATCCAACTGACAGCCACTTCCTAAAATTTTCTGGTCAACTCACACCTTTCTCAGCTACGTTAAGGCGCTCTGTGATCACTGCTAAGCAGTGTCTACAAACAGATATTCCTAAAGAACACAGTCCCAAACAATGAGGAGAGTGAGAGTGGACCACGCAGGGGGTCTCAGGGGTGAGGATGGGGTAGGTGTTTGTAGGGTTTTACACAGTGCCACTGCTGCAAGGAGATACATCCCCATGGCAGGGTAACCTACTAAACATTTCGGTGAATGAAACCCACTCGCTGGGTTCAACCAGTGACGTTCTGCTTCATGTCACACTAACCATCAGCTTTTCTATATCAACAAATAGCATTGATATACTATAGCATAGTACATCTACAGACTGAGACACCATCTTTGGAAGCGTATGTAAGTGCTGCCTGCTCCTGAAGAAATGCATTGCCTGTAAATTACTGTAAAAGCTGCATATGAAATGCCGAAACTGCATCAGGTTGCAAGAATATTAGTTACTTAATAGTCATATGACCCCTTCTATTTGCAGACTCAGAAATGTGCTGAGAACAACAAAGTACACATGGTCTGGACTTTCTGGCCTGATATTAATCCCAGCACAACAGCGCTATAAAATGTTTTCATGAACATATATGTCTTCTACAGAGAGCTTCATGGAATAAAACTGCCGAGAGAGCTGCAACGTAGGAAATACCCATCCACGGTTTATAAATCCTATCCATCTCGGCGTGTCTCAGGGACTGTTATCAGAGCCCTGGAGAGACAGAGCAAATGCTACTCTTGCAGCTTGCATAGATAATTGTTTATAAAAGCCTTCCTTTCCTTCTGCTGTGCCTGTGAATGATTATATCCAGAAGGCATTTGTTGTGTCCGTCTTGTTTGGCTTCAGCAGCTCCCAGAGGCATCACACGCGGAATGCTCCAGTAAAGCCCCTACCTTCCTGTTGGGCAGGGACAGCGGCTGCGCTGCAGATACTTGTCCCTGTGCTTTATCCCGAGAGAGGCAGTTTTCAGGTAGTAATGACAACCTGGGCTTTAATCACTCTGCATGTGCACTGAAATGAATACTGGGGCATTTGCTTCTGGAGTGTTTCCGTATCCCACAATTTAAACCTCCCTGCTATTAGCAGATATTTGATCCCATAAATATTGGCCAAATGCTCAGAATGGATGCCTGCTGTTTGCAATGATAGCATCGAGCTGGCCTAAAAATTAAGTGCCATCATCCTCTCCACGTGTCCCTCGTTGAACTGCGCTGCTGCCTGTCATACCCCACCACTCCGAAACTGCTCCGAGCGCAGGCGATTCCCACCACCACGCGAGGAGCAACCCGTGGGCAGCCCTGTCTCACAGCCAGTTGCTGCTGGAGCTCTGGGACATCTGAGCGGACAAAGACATTTATACCCTATGGGTCTTGGGTTGGAGGAGAAGCCTCAGCTCCAGACACTGAGACCCACCCGTGCTTGACAAAGCTGCGGTACTGCTCGCAGCTCCTACCACCAACCCGGGCAGGCAAAGAAATTCCCATGGTGGCGACCAAGCTGCTACAGGCAAAGGGCCGTTTCTTGCTTGATCCTTTCCTTTGATCCAAGCTGAGCAGGGGTACATGTCCCATACTCAGCACACCATTTCTGTGCTTCTCTCCCAGTGAGAAACACAATTCCTTATCTCAAGGAGCTTCCAACCCTGCTACAAGCTTAGAGGCAACGCAGAGGATGAGGCAGATGGGAAAATGTGATGAGGCAACACTACCGAGTAGGGCACACAGCACCCCAGCACTGCAATAAATTGTTAGCCTCATGGCAAAGCCGAGCTGGAAACACACAAGAAAGCTTAAAATGGCTTGTTTGAACACTGAAGAAGTAGGTGATGGATTCTGTTTGATCCCTAAATGAGAGACAATATGGCGGGCAGGGCCCAACCAGCGGGGGGGAAAGTGAGAACAAGGCACATAGGTGTGGTTAAGATAAGGCAGGTGAAGCGGTGGAGGAACGCCAAGGGTGATGGGGTCAATGGGACGGGCCAGGGAAGGTGATCTCCACAGCTGCACTCTGGATGGAGCACACCAAGCCGGGACGTGTCAGGGCGAAAGGAAAAGGGTATCGCAGGATCCAGGCACCGACCGCCCGGGCAGCTGGATGGAAGAGGCCGTACTGTAGAGATGTCATCCAGAAAAAAAAAAAAAAACCCTCCCTGCCCACCTCAGACACAGCCTGGAGGTTTAGGATAACGTAAGGACATTTATAGTTCGGTGATGCCGGCCAAAAAGTCGCGCTCGGTCACCCAG
>WBNH01005900.1:19022-280762 GCA_013401255.1 Urocolius indicus
AAAAAAAAAAAAACCCTCCCTGCCCACCTCAGACACAGCCTGGAGGTTTAGGATAACGTAAGGACATTTATAGTTCGGTGATGCCGGCCAAAAAGTCGCGCTCGGTCACCCAGGGCAGTGACTGAGGAGCGGCACCAGGCGCACGCGGCCGCCTCACGCCCCAGCGCGGGCAGCTGCGCTCACAGCTTCCGCCACAGCGCGCGTCTCCGCAGCCGCCGGGGTCCCCTCGGGCGCGGGGGCTGCCCTGGCCCGGCTCGGCCCGGCCAGGCGGTGAAGCCGCTGCCGCCGCCCGCCCNGAGGGGCCGCCACGAGACAGCCCCCGGCGGGACGCGGCTGAGGGGAAATGGCCGCGGGGAGACCCCTGAGGGGAAGTGGCCGTTGGGGGGGGGGGGGGGGAGAAGGGAAAGGGTGGAAGGACGGACACTGAGGGGAAACCCGAGGGGAAACCGTTGAGGAGGGGCCGCTGCTGGGAAATGGCCGAGGAGAGACCCCTGAGGGGAAATGGCTGACGGGAGGCGGCTGAGTGCCGCTGCTGTCCGCCCTGGGCGTCCGTGCCCCTCATCCTCCGGGTGTTCACAGTGTTGTGTCAAAACCGCCCTCCGCTGCTCCATTGAAACACCCCAAACACGCCAAAGGGGAGGCGGCTGCTGGCCCCGGAGCAGGTGGTGGGACATTTGTGTGGGGCCGTGTCACCCGCAGTCCCACGCTCAGGGAGTCCCCAGCAGCCCCCAGCAATCTCAATAAACTGCGACCAACGGGAGGGACTCTGAGGCCTCACATCTCTACGACATCAATCGTTTTCCCCCCCTAAATTATCCAAAGTCTGCTGTGCAGTCTCTGCCCAAGCCCGGAGGGGGAAGGGAGTGGGATACAAAGGCATCAGCAGGCTGTGTCTTCCCATTCCTATACCAAAGACAGAGAATATTATAAATTTAATAGATCTCCTTCATAATTCATAGCTTGCTTGTGGAAAAAAAAAAATCCTAATAGCTTGGTGTGATATGTCAGGCATCTATAATTCATGGTGCTGAGATCACACAGCCACCATCACTCCACAGAGTGAGATGTTTGTAATTAATCTGTGAAAAGAGAAACAAAGGCAATAAACTAGGAAAGACAATAAATGAGGGCCAGATCCTTCCACCTCACACTAACGTGGAACGCTGTTTGGCCAGAAAGCTTGAATAATCTCTGGCTAAAAATCAATAAAATTAGCTAAGGAGTGAATTTATCACCGGCCAGTTTATTACAAAGCAGATAGGCGCAGACCCTGACAAAGTGCCAAAAGGAACAGGATAGCCTATGTTTAAGCTAAGCTTGGATCAAAATATGAGGAGATAGGAGTGCTTGAGTCAGGTCCTGCGGCCACTGAGGTGCTGTGAGAGAGCACTGGCCACACAGTGGGGATCAGCGGCTTTCCTCTGCCCTCAAAATCTCATGGGCTGGGACACAGAGGTTGGGAGGCCGAGAGAGGAGCTTGTGATCTGCTTGGAGCGTTTGCATCAACCTCATCGACTTCAGCAGGACTTGGGCACATACTAAAGGGCTTTGCTGAACAGGGGAGTTTCCTTGAGTCAGAGTCTGAACAAGGATTCGAACAATTTGTGCTACTAACAAAGATTGGCTGCGGCAGTGGAATGAACCAAAGTCGCTTCCTAATTTGAAACAGTGAACTGGAGACCTCCAGAACCCCCTTCCTCTCTCTATTGTCTAATTTCATCTTGGTGAAACTAAAGCTGGTAACTGTGCTGCAACAGCTTAAAAACTCCCTGTGGTTTCTCACAATAGACCAACCATCTACGCTGGTTTTCAAATGATACAGGGAAATCTTGTAAGACTGCACGGCCAGTTAAGGAAGGAGGAAGAAATTAATGTCTTCTAAAGTCCTTCTGAGAGTTTAACATATGGCTTTAACTGGGGAAAAAAAAAAAAAAAAGATGGTGCCAGGTCTATCAGACAAAGCCATGTGTCACAATTAAATCATTTTAATTGAAGATAAAGAAGCCACAGGGTAGAGGGGCATCACGGTGAGGCAGGAGTGACTCCAGAAGGAAGCCCAGGCCTTGCTCCCAGGGAGTTGTGATAGTGCCAGTGCATGGATGCTGGAGGCCAGAGGCATTCATTGTTTTGTTTACTCATTTGTGACTCCTTCACAACATAATTGGTTTTCTTTTGTTGCTTGTTTATTTGTTTGTTTGGCCGTTTGCATTCTTTGGATTCAATTTCTCCTGCAATATGGCCTTAATTTGCATCGTGAAGATTCCATGTTTATTTATGCGTTTATTATGTTCCTTTCTTTTTTTTATTTTTTTTTTTTAATTAATTGCTCCTAGGCTGTTGGCCCTGCAGAAGAACAGCAGCCATGTGGTGACGAGGAGAATCAGGAGGTGAAGCCCCAATCTCCACTGCCTCTACAGCTCCTGCCCCAACCCCGACACCTGCGCAATCTTGATTGTTGCTGCTCTGTGCAGGCAGCCCCGAGCCTGAAGCACAAGGGGCTCTTGTAGGGAGGTGCCTGTACACTCAGTATAGTTCAACAGTGAAATCACGGAATTTCCCTGTTAGTTGTCCCCATGGCATCCTTGGGCTGACCCAGCTGAGTCTCAGTGATGCCCTCTGGTGACACAGACCCATGGGAGCCACTGGCAGCACACAGGTCCCGTGGTGGACAAGCTGCACAGGAGGGCACTTTCCTCGTCTCATGGGAAATTAAGTAGGAACTGGGAATTTGTCAGGTTCCCCAGCTGCTGGGCTCAGCCTGCTGAACACTTCCTGCTGTGAGAGTCCTTGCAGAGCCCCGGTGTTTTTCAGCATCTGGGAAGTAGCTTCAGGGAAACGCCTGAACGCCCGCTGCTTCACGCTGACGTTGTGGGCAGTCAGGAAAAGGGCCTCTG
Organism: Urocolius indicus; assembly: GCA_013401255.1. Taxonomy (NCBI): domain Eukaryota; kingdom Metazoa; phylum Chordata; class Aves; order Coliiformes; family Coliidae; genus Urocolius; species Urocolius indicus. The sequence continues at coordinate 21,917 of WBNH01005900.1, forward strand.
TGGCCCATAGATTAGATGCCCTGATGAGATGATCCAGTTATCATGCTGGAGAACATGCTGGAATGAATGATTTTGACCTTAACTGGCTCTAACGTAGCCATCCAAAAAGCATGTGATTGTGCTAATCTCCCCCAAAGGAGGATTGCGAGGCCCGATTCATTGTTGTGGGTATGACGCTGAGAGGTCCTGGCACAAAAGACTCTTTGCAAGTGCAGAATATTTTACTGTACACGTTATTGGTTTTGCCTTGGAGCCTCCTATGGCAGAGCAGCCTGTTTGCCTAACCCACATCTAGCAACGGGACCAGGGCTGTGTTAAACTCCACTCTGCTGTTATTTCTCCCGTGGTGTTTGTGTGACAGTATTCTGTGAGGGAAATGGTACAGAAATCCCCGTTACAAAAGGAGGGATGGACAGCAGAGCACTATGTCCTGACAATCTTTCTTTCCTTCTGCAGCCCAACAAACATGACACAAGCTTGGATTGCCTTACCCCAAAACATCACGTGCAAGCCTGCCCAGGATTTAAGGGCTGGGATCCACGGTGCCTGCACAGATCAGATCAAACAATGGATGGTAGGAAGTGCAGACAAGCAGCGCCAACCCAAACCCAGCAAGTGTCACCTGCACCCATCCACTTGAGTTTCACAGCACATGCAGTCTCAAAATGTGCCTTTAAGCCTTAGCGAAAGGATTGATTTTCCAGCCTTGGCTCTTAATCTCTTACGAAAAGCCCAAACACCGCAGCTTTCCTCTGCCTGGACTGCCCAGCACCTCTGCGGCTGTGGTCCTCCTTCCCCAGTCTTCCCCTCACCTCACAGAAGTCCCAGTGGTGAGGGTGCTGCCTCACAACAGCTTCAGCAAGACAACATCTCTCAGAGGTCTCGGTGGGGATGGTGGAGGCTGCAGAAGAAAATGCTGCCTTTGGGCGAGAGGAGAGAGACCGGCTTCAAAAAACACTTTTTGAATTTTCACAATCTCCTTTGGAAAGAAAAAATGAAAAGGAAATAGGCAGACAGAGAAAGCCAATCTGGGTGTATAAATAACCAGTAAATGGCAGGGTGTTCACCCTTCCCACACTGTGCATTACCTAACACGTCGCATCACTCGCTCCAACTTGGGCTGGGGGAGCTGCCAGCAGAGCAGGGCCGTGCCTGATAACCGCAACAGCCCGCAGGATTGCAAACTGGCATTCACTGTCCCCAGCGTAAACACAGCAGAGCCGCCGCCCTGCTCCTTCCAATGCACTCACCCTGTGTCCTGGGGGGCTGCAACAACCACTGCCTGAGATTAGCCAGGCCAAAGCAAAGGAAAGCGGGAAGCGGGCTATGGAAACACGAACAGGAATGGTTCCATGTTTTCTTGTGAATCAGACATCTAACAAGCACAGGAGTTCTCTCCCTTACCCACACAGGCAGGGCAGCACGGGGAAGACCACTGCAGAGGGCCATAAGCCCCGGCTTGGCCTTCTATTGAGGCCATGGGATGCAGAGTTTCCACTGCCCCTGGCTCATCGGGACTGATGGTGCGTATCTGCTCAGCACATCTTTTTCCTCTGAGCTCAAAACCTCCCCAAGTGTCTGCCTAGGGCAGTGAATTAGGAGAGAGACAGCAAATCCCCATAGTCAGTGACAGCAGTAATGGCACCGTTCACCCAACGATCTCAAAGTGCTCAGCAAAAACTAACACACCCTCCTGTCCGTCCAGTGATGCAAGCCAACGGTGTTATTCATTGCACAGGGCGTGAGCAAGACCTGAGATGAAGGACTGCACCCCTGTGGTGCCATGGGGGCAGACAGCAAACCACACAGCAACTGAAGCCTGAGCAGCATCTGCTTATAATCATGTATCATTTTGAGTTGGCCTCTGCGATCAACTCAGTTGCCAGGCTTTTGATACCATGGTTCTTTAAATAGAAATAGGATGAAGGCAAGCACCTGCTTTCTGTACCAGTCCCCTTCTTGCTCTGGACTCATATCCACACTTCTCAGTTTAACCTTGTCTTTATGGTGTGTTGAAATCAAAACGCTCACGCGAACATCCTGAAACGCTGGGGATTTTCAGCTCAGATCTGAACTTGAAGCTGTTCTCCCAGGCTTTGCAGCGCTTGCTATTTTTAGCCTCATGTCAAAAAGTTGAAGCAGCATGTGGTAAGATGTTATGACTCTTAAAATTACTGTAAGAACATTCCAGGGAATGGTACCATTTGATGAAAAGTAAGTTTGTTGTGTGAGATAACTCCGTGACCTTTGATGTCGTATTGAATTCGTGGGTCACTTGCTATTAACGTTGCTGCAATTTCTTTAGCAATAACCTAGTGATTACGGAAAGGGAAGTAGCTATTAATATGGTAAAAGGCACACCTAAGCGAGGATGTTTACTCACGCAGACTGAGAGGAGGAGGGCTAGACACCCTTCAAGATGTTTTCTGTGGCTCTTTTTTATGATACTAAAGATAAGGACCAGTTCTCCCTTCCCTGACAAGAATATTGCAGTTAGAAAACAGTGCCCTGGCATTTGAAGCGCAGGATGCAAAGGCAGACAGCAGGAGAAAAGAGGCTTTTCTGTTGGCCACAAAGCCGTGACTATTTGCTTACAGCACACACAGAGGCTGTAAGATGACCTCTCTTTAACATCCAGACATGTCAGGTCTGATCTGTGCTTCTGAGATACTCCCAGGAGGGTCCTGTAAGAAGTCGTAGATGGTTCCATGGCCCAGGGTCACAGTGGCCCCAGGAAGCTAAGGACAAGGGACCCCTCTCTGCCAGGTATTTTTTCTCACCTGCTAGTCATTGCCCCACACTGAGATGTCTTGTTACCTACCTGCTTGATTACCACTGCTGAGACTTCTGTCAGTCAGTTCAGCCTCATGGTTTTGACACAGGAGTACCCCAGGTTAGATCTTGGGTGCCTTTGACGCGAGCAGGAAGCATCAAGCCCAGCAGGAATAGGGAGACTCTCCTCAAGAAGACAAAAGAGAGGAAATTTCCCAATGATGGATGGAATGGGAGAGGAATATAAGGCCAGAAGCATCTCCAACAGGACCCAACAAAAGTGCACATCTATACAGTGAGATTCTCATCCTCCCAAACCTAGGAACAGCTACACATCCACACACAGCCACATCCACCACAATTCAAGCACTCTACACTTTATTATGCTTCATTTCTGCAGGAAGGTCTTTTGTTCCCTCTGTGAAAAGCTGCTGTATTTAACAAGCCTCAAAGCCTGCAGAGAAGGCTATCTGCTCAGAGAAGCACTGCAAAACACCATCAGGGGCAAAGATCTGGACATCAGGGAAGAAAGAAGAGAGGTTTTAGTGGTCCAGCCACAGCAGTGATGGGAAGGGAAGAGCCACAGCTCTTCCTAATGGAGGAGGAGCTCAGTCATTTGCTAGCAAGGTTTGCCAAAAAACCCTACCAGTCCTGGGCTGGTTAGGAAAGTGTAGTGCTACCTACATTATCAGCAGGGTGGGCTGATTTATGGTCTAACATGCAGTTATAGCTTAATAATAACAATAAAGACAGTTCTTAGGCATTCCAGCCTACTACACCCACATCACCTTCTTGCCTTTGCTAAATATGCTTCTGATTTATGGTCGCATAAGCAAGATGAAAATCAGCCACCTCAGTTTCCAGACGGCCTGAAGCTTACAAAAGGGAAAAAAAAGAAGAGGCTAGTTTCCAAAAATGCCCTGAGTTTATCTCTTCTGCTTTTAGAAGCATCTATTTTGGTGCTCCCGTGACTAGACTAGTTGTAAGAGCAACTGTCCCCATGGCTCTGTTGATAAATACTGACCTCCTGGTATCCCACCTGGCAAGTTTTGTGAGGTTTTGTTGATGCAAAGCTCCTCAATTTGTGCTGTGTAATCATCCAGGTTTCTGGAACTATTCCCTGCAGGAGCATCTTTCTGCTTTTACTTTTTCTCACAGTGTACTGCTTGGTTTCTTCAGTCCATCACTTATCAACACTTTCTGTCCAAGGTGTTGAGCCTCAGCCTTGTTCTTCACATTTAGTTCACAGGAGAGTTGAATCCTCACAGGCTGCTAACAGCCAGGCAGTTAATTAGCTATCCTCAGCTATATTTTTCACCTGGCTTCAATGCATGCTCCAGAGAAGTCTGCAGGGTTTGAGAGCCTATAGTCCTGAGCATTAAAGCAAATACTGCATCTGCTTCTCCCATCTACTTTGCAGGGCTTCATTCACCCACTGGGACTGATGGAGAAAGAAATTAAACATTTATAACTCTGTAACCTCCTGGCATGTGTGTGCAGTAGCCTCCTGTGTCTGACCTACACAGAGCATGACTTGGCTGCATTTTCCCTGTCACCTTGGCATGGTCTCCAGCCTACTTACCAGCAGACCTGTCTGTGTCCCACACCATTAAAACAAGCCCCTTGAAAGCTTAAGGGAGGAGGCTGAGCAGTGTGGGCAGATGTTAGGTGACTTAGGACCCTTGGCAGCCTGAAGTCAGCTCCATGTACGTCACCTTGCTATGGGGACACTGCTTCAGATAGCCACTAGCATTAGTTATCCCCTGGTGCTTGGTGTCACTCTGGGCAGCCAGAGCTTTGGTGCTCCCGTGCTGCCCATACTTGGGGGACAGAGGGGCTCTCTGGCCCTGTGAAGGGCAGGTTGGGTGGGCTGCAAGTCTCTTGTGGATGCTGCACTCGAGGCTGCTAAGTGTGGGGTTTTCAGGGTAGGGGAAGGGGACAGTGGCCTGCCTTTGGGTTGTCACCTCGCCATGCCTCTGCTCCCCCTGCTTGGCCCTCGGCCGCTAGTGCTGCTGGAGCAGGAGATGTGCTTGTAAACATTTCGAAGACGGAAAATAAATCCATCCATCTCTGTAAGAAATGCTGCCCCCAAGAGAAATTTCTGATCATAGGCAAGGCTAAGTGCACAGGCACCAGCAAATTCACCACCACATTGATTATTTCGTTGTAAATTGCTCACTTGCTTTTTTACATTTGCCTCTGAACAGAAATGAAACACCAGGCTGCTGAAAATAACAACAGCCACTACACAACCAAAAACCTGACTCGCATGTGAAAACACTGGATTTTCCACAGGGGCTTTCCCACTGTTTAAGGTCCTTTAAAGTATGAGCTCTACTAAGAGTACAAATGTGTATTGCCTTAGCTGCTGCGTTTTCACTGTGCCAAAAGGATGACAACTGCTCAGAGGCTGATTGAGAACAATCTCAGTGTGAGCAAACAGTCTTGCATCAACATTGTTGATTGATGTCAGAGATGAAGGTGTAGATGGAGGAATCAGGGACTTTCCAAATTGTAAAATGGGGAAAAGAAACCAGTCTGCTGCTCTACCAGGGCTGGAGCTACCTAAGCCAGATGCCATAGGATGCCCAGCCACAGCCTCCCCAGTTGCACTGGTGTCGTGTGTCCTCCTCCTTTGGAGTCGTGGTTTCATGGAATGTATTGTGAGGGATTGTTTTGCAGAACATCTTTTACAAAGTACCTGGCCCTCTACCTACATGGCAGTAGCTGGTGTTTAGACAGCACCAGAGAGGATTTTCCTTCCTGGGACTGAAAGGAGACCATGGAAAGGCAGGTGGACACTCAGTGAGGAATGTGAGAGTAGAGAACAAAGAGCAGAGCAGAGGAGACGTGTTGATCCTTGACCACAGAAGTTAAAGGGGCTTGTGCAGCTCTAATCCTCTTGTACCTGTTGCCTGATGGTTTCAACCTCCATCAGGTGACTGGAGGCTGCTAGAAGTCTTCCAGTGGCATGGTACAAGGCCCAGGAGCAGTAGGAGCAGGAGACAGGACTGATCCTGGAAGAGCTGCAGAGCTCTGTAGCTTTCCATGAGGGTGATGTGACCTTCACCCTCATGGGTGAGTAGCGAGGAAGCTATTTAGTTATATTTGACCTTTTTCTCAATACAGGACTGGTTGAACCCACTGGTTTATTGAGGTCTTCTCTGGTCTATAAGGGAACTTTCTCTGAGACCATAATTTGGCCTATTTGTGGTTTTAATTTTCCTATATCCTCAGCTGGAGGTAATTGGGGGAAAAAAAGGTTATGTAGTACCGTACAGCTAACAGCAACCTTTGCACCAAGGCCAAGTTAGGCAGCTGTAATGGTACAGACAAGATGCTCCCACCGAGACAGGGCAACATTTTATTTCTTGTCCCATGGCCTCTTCCTCACTTGATGAGCCATGAGCAAACAGTGACAGCACATCTGACATGGGGCTGGATTTACCCCATCTCTTCCTCTCCTTGTAGGCAAGATTCACCTTTGAAAGCACCAGCTGCTGGATGCCATGAGAAGAATATTGCCCACAAGGGCACATTCCATGGTTCATCCTAACCTTTGATTTTCTGGGTGTCACCAAATGATGGGAGTGGTTTTTTTTATGACGATTGCCTGTATTTGTACAGGCAAGTACAAAGATGGGCAGGATGGCAAAAAAATATACCCCTACGTCTCATTCTGTAGGGAATGGAAAACGACTCCACAAAAAAAAGAAACGAGGAGATAAAAAGATAAATATTTCCTTTGTCCCTAAGGCACACTCAAGAGAAGCCGTCACCGTTTTGCTCAGACACTGGTATCACCTCATGTTTCCCACAAAACATATTTCCCCGAGATCAGTTTGCACGTATCAGGTTTTGCCCATGAATACTCATGAGACACAAATCACTCCCTTTAATCCATGATTAGTATGTCACCCCACACTCAGCAGTTGCATCATAATTTGGTATTATTGTTGAATGGATGCTGTGCTATTTAATTGTTTTTTGCTCAGTGTTCTGTTCACTCTGTTAATATTTAATTCTCTTTTTCCATCCCTCATTGTACCCCCAAAAGGCCTAAAGAATAAAACAACATCTTTCATTTTCTCAGGCTTCATGTGCTATTGTAAGAAAATACCTATTCATAATCTACTCTAGGTGATAATGATGACATTCAGTCATAATGCTGGAATTCTGAAGTGGTTGCCAATGCTGCTTTACATCTGAGAAAAAAAAAACACAATAAACCCCACCAAACATTGACCTGATTTGAAATAAAGCAGGTTAGTGTGCTTTATTTGCCTTTTCCAGTGGCTCGGATAATGAACAAATTGTTATCTTTACATATCCTCTGCCAGACCCGGAGCTGAGTGCTGCACGCGAGCCTGAATGACAGTAAACAATGTGCTGCCTGGCGCTTTGCAGAGGTGAATTCACGAGAACAAATTAGACCTTTGATTGATCCTTTAAACAAAAAGAAAGGAGAACAGTAACACTAATTTATACGGGCTCTAGCTGCATTGCGTTTTTTATAGTGATCAATATTCCGGGCATTGTAAGCAGCAGCTTTACATAATAAATAGCTGCATTATGTAATGCCAGTTAAATTTAGAAATGGTTATTTTATTACCTTTAGTGTGCATAAAATAGAGAGGGATAGAGCTGGAGCCCAGGAGCTGCCGCTGTCTGTGGGTGCAGAGGGGAGCTGCGCCTGGCCACGTGTGGCAAAAATGAACCCCAAAGCCCAGCAGAGCCACTGGGCCAGGGCTGCATGCCCCGGGGCTCCCAAACACAGCACGATTGGGAGCAGAACGTCTCTGCACAATAAAGATGGAGATTTATTATGAAGGAATGAAATGTGCTACTTTGTTTTCCCTGGTGTCCCTATAAAGCTTTTGTTTTACAGGCCGGTTTGGGCTCTGGTTAGCTACGGTCTCTTCTGTGTAGCTACTGGCTGCTTGGAGGCCAGTTGTGTGCAGACTATAGATCAATTATCTTCCTGCTAGCGATAAACTGTGTTTTCCTTTTTCCTCTTAAGCAGCATTCAGTGTTATCCTGGAGCATAGGAGCCCATTTTCTTTCCTTCCCAGCCACATACACACACACACACACTGGAGGGTGGGGATGGAAGAATTCAAATTTGTTGCATTAATCTTAATAGCCTGATCCTCTTGCAGCCTGCTGCTGCCAAGTTAGCGTTCAGTGTGCTGCCCATTTACAATAGGCTGGAAGGGTGAAACCTTTTGTTATAAATAATTACAAGACATCTCAATCCAATAAATGCACTGAGATGAGAGCTTCTGAAAATGGGAGTTGGGAAAAACACAGCTGAAGGAGGAAAGTCCCATTGTGAAATCTTTAGCTCAGCAGAAACGCTGTTGTTTGGATTTTTCGTAACACACAGAGGGCTCCAATGTGAGAAACGAGGGGACTTTAATTAGGACATCAGAGCTTAGATGTTTCTTCTGCTCACTGTGGTTGGCACCTGTTTATTGGGGGCTGGAGCGCTCTCAGAGAGGGCTGTAGCTGCAGCCAAACTGCCAGTGGAGTTAAGTGTTCTCTGTTGCCTGCACTCTGCATTGCAATTCAAGGGCTCTGAATTAAAAATTAATCTAAGGCATTATCAAATTTAAGTAAAATTCAGATTTGGGTCATAATTTTACAAGGACAGCCCATAGGTTCTTAATGGACTGAACCAAACCTGTGATTTGGAAGAGCATCCAGCTTTTCTGAAAGTGTGGATTTGGACTGGTATCAGGAACATCTCCAAGAATTATGTGTATTTCATTTTTCTCAACTACTGTTCAGAGCTTTCTCATAAATAGGAATCCTGCCCAGTGTCTGTTGTGCCTGGAAGTTTTCAGACCATTGAGCAGCACGTAGTCACTTCAGAGAAATCATTAGAAATCCTTTAGCCAAGCCGGTGTGAGAGACAAAGTGTTAAAGATAAATCCCATTTGAAAGTAAACTTTGCAAAAGCAGGGAATTTTCTCAAAGGCTGACTGCTCTTGATTTACAAGGATGTTTCCAGCCCTGATTTCAATTAAAGAGAAATCCTCAGGCATTCCTGCAGTTCGGCATTGTTTTTTATTCCACATTGTTATATATTGAGTAATAAACAAAACAAACAAAGACCGTATTCTGCAATGAACTACATATGTCCTGTGCAATCTCGGGGAAATCAATAGGTCAGAGTCTGGCCTCGGCTTGCCTCGGTATCCATTGTCAATAATTCCCCTGGCTTTAGCAGAGTTTACATCTGTGTAAGTAGAAAATTAATCTGGAGATACAAATCTGCCCATATATTCCCCTAAAAAACAGAGAAAGGAAAAAATACTGTAGCCTCCACTTTTTTTATAGAGAAGGAGAAGGAAATAAATAGGTAGCTGGCATTGCAAACTCTGGTTTCTTTGCCAGGCCCCCCAAAGTCACGAGAGTACCTTGTAATAAAAGCAGATTAAGCCAAGCTTTAGGATCTTTTCCTTTTCTTTCTGCTTGTTGCGTCTCTAGCTCCTGCTTCCCTCATTGGCATCTACAGTTCAGAAGGACCGAGACCTTTTATGTACAGCGGTGGCTGAGTCTCACATAGCAGCGCAGCAGCGAGCGCTGGGTCTTTAAATAGCAGTGTAATAGGAATAATAATAATAAAAAACCCCCTCTTATTGTTGACAATTTGGTTTTCTTTGCAAGCACTGAGCTTTCTTTCATCCTGCCCCTGGTGATGTTTTAAAATAGCTATGTTCGTGTTCCACTGCAGCAGCGTGGTTGAGTGCCGAGGCTGAGCAAGGCGAGGAAGGCACAGGCCAGGAGGGGATTTCCTCGTGGTGACCCCGGGATTCGTGTTTGTGCTCAGTGCTGGGCAGGTCCTGCAGGGGCTCAGTGCCGGTGCTCAGCTCTTTGGGTGTGGGTGCAGCTTTCCAGGTTAAACACCGGAGCTTTGCATCTTGGTCATGCAGGAATGGATCTCATGGAGTTTGTGCTTGAAGAGGGGGGGGATTAGTTTTCTGTCCATTAATTAAAGCAAAGGAAAAGCAAGTTGTCGAATGGGCTCAAGGTGCCGGGGCTGTGTCCTTACCCCAGCCACCTTCCCTCCCCAGGGCTGATCAGGCAGCCACATGCCTCTGGCTCAGCACTTTCCTGGAGCAATAAAATATTCAGATTGGAGACATTTTAATGTCTCCCTCTATTCCTGTTGTAAATGAGTCTTGTTTTTAAATAGATCAGATTTTCATCCCCATTTAAGCCAGCATAAATCAGGAGTTAACCTAGGCAAAGTCACCCAGCTCTACTGAAACCCATGGAAATGCACTCGAAGGAGATTGCAATCAGGCCTCGTGCTCACAGAGAGTGCTCACCATGCTGGGAGAGCAAAACTGTGCTCCTAAGCCATAAATATCATAACTCACCTTTTGACGTAGGCTCTTCAGACCTCCCATCCTCTGTTAGAGCCTGGCCAGAGCTTGCCCAGAGTATGCTTGAGGCTCCCCATGCCCTTTAATCCTCCCCACATGCTTCTTCCTAAGTCTTCATTTGTATGCACACACTTAGTAATCGCTCATTCTGGCCATAAAACCTATAGGATTTTAAATTGAACTGAAGTCCCAAATGCTTTAAAAGAATTTACGTTGCATAATTGTGCTGGTTTGCCTGAAAACAAACAATGATGTATGTCTAAAATACTCTCTTGGGGAGATGACTCAGATTCTTCCTTGTGGCTTAGACCTTGCTTGGTTGGTGATGGTGCAACTTGTAATCTCTCCTCTCGATGCAGGTCAAGGGAAGGCAAAACAAAAGAGTAATGCACGGAACAGAGGGCATGAGATGAGAAAACACAAGTGATATGGAGCTTTTGGAGGTGCTCAACGCTGTCATTTGTTCTGAATCAAGGCAACATTAAAGATTATGGAAAAAAAATCTCAAGCCCTGTCAGTATTACACACAGACACATCAGCAGGTGAGGGGCTGTGGCTGGCTTTGTGTGGGTTGGCCAAGCAGCTATGTGTCCAGTGGCTCTCACCTGCCAGGGCAGCACAGGACACAGCTGTACATAGCTGGGCTATGTGGATCTGGGGTGGATGGGTATTACACCTCAGGGTACCCTGCAGTGATGTTGCTTCCCACTAGAAGTGTCACTACTTCTGCTTAGCCCCATGAAGGGACAGGTTTGGGTGGTTTTTAGTCTAAGAAGGTTGTGAGCAAGTCCCTTGTGTCTGGATATCTCATTGCTAAGGGCTGTGTAGACAATCCTGTCAACTTGTCTGCTTCATCTGTACTGTAGAAATGTTTTTGCCACTGTGTCAGCAGTGCATCTGGTTTCTACTGTCACCATTCTCACTTCCCATACTTTGTTTTCTGTAATCATGCTTTACACCTCAAGAACACAATCAGGCTGTTGGTAGTTAATTTTTCAGCCAAGGCTCCAAGGAAAGCCTTACTTTACAGGTGTGACATTCAACCACTGTGGAAATGCCCTTCAGCCCTGATGGCCAGTCCTCACTTGATGTGCTTCTAAGACCTCACTTGATGTGCTTCTAAAGAGTTGTGTTTGCTTCGTAGCTACCTCCATACAACCTCAGTGTGCAGAGGTGGCTTTGCAGATTTGGGGATTTCCATTCTGAGCACCCACAGCTGCCACAGCCTCTGAGCAGACACTGTCAGCACCTTGGCCTCAGGTGGTCCTACCCCTTTCTTTCAGGCATTAGCAACTGGGCAGAGGACATCTAAGGGTCCGTAGGTCCCTGTTAGCGTTGGAGGTACAATGCATGCTGTGGTGTAACTTGATGCACTTACAGCTACGCAGCCCTGCCAGTGCCCTCCACCCTTCCTCTCCCAAACCAAAAATACCAAGTATGAAGTTACCATCATGGAGCGTACTCAAGTAATGTGTCTGCCTTCCATTCCATTCCAAGCAAAGCAAAGCAAAGCAGAGCAGAGCAGAGCAGTCTAATACCATCAGTTTTCAATGAAAGAATATTAAAAATAGTAAGGAGAGAAAAAAAGAGGTAAACTCCATGGCAAAGAACAAAATGAGAGCTTTTCCCTTTCTGCAGGCAGTGCCAAGCACTATCAAGGAACGTATCAATTCGTAACAGTTGTGAGTGGCTATTTCTGTCTCCGACTTCAATGGTTTCATTGGAGAAGCATAGTAAAAGTGAACAGATCTGTGTCCAGCAGGGTTAATTCTGAGGTTAGCAGATTGCGATGCAAAGAAAACCAGCCGGTGTTTTTTGCTCTTGCTATGAATAGCGTCAGTGCATGATTGCTACCGGAAGGGCAGTCAGCTCTGCTCAGTCTGTGGTCTGCCCCTGTGCAGGGAGTAACCTATGAGAAACCAGTTTCCTTTACACACATACCGCTCTGCCACGCTCATTCAATACCTACGTAACCATAACGTTGGAGGGGTGGCTGCTAATATCATAACTGCCTGTGATCATGTTTTGCAAGAGTCATTCTTTGCTGTAGATCCAACGAGTGATTTTTGTGCTGTTTAATCTTTTTTTTGAGAAACACCAGATGTTAAAACCCCAAATGCTTTCAAACAGCAGTTCCACAGAAACTCTTGTTTTGCTTCCACCTTGTCACGTCTCCAGTTCTGAGATGGTTTACGTGGCTCTTCCACCCTGTGGCATTAGTGGCAGTGGGAGGCCGCCGTGCTTTTTCCAGAGGATTTTCAGCCTGAGCACACCCACCAGCTGAAAGGAGAGGGGAACAAAGACACACAGTGAGAAGACTTACAGACAGCCCCTTGGGAAGGTGGTGGCAGAGAAGAATCCCTTGATTCCTGGCTCGGCGCTCTGTCCTGGCTGTGGGAGCTGTAGCCAGTTTGTGCTGCCCAGTTTTGACGTATGTCATGAGAAATTGTTCCATCTCCTGACATGTGTAACTCACAGAGGCCTGTTGGCAATGGCCATTTAGAAATGAAATGAAAAAATTCCCAGCTCAGCTTTAGGCAGATGGATCTAAAACAGGGCTAATGGCATCCTTTCATAATGTGCTTTGAGAAACTCTGATTAAGATACTTGAATAAGTGCTAAGTACTATTAATAGAGTTGACAGGATAAGTGTGAAACTCTTGGCCAAGGAAAAACCTAGTTCCATCAAAATGCTTTCAAAATCATGCACGTTCTCCCAAAGGGTAGCCAGCTTTAAAAAAAAACAACCAAAACCCAGCAACCACTGTGAGTGTTTTGTTTTTTTTATTTTCAGCCTGGAACAGCTTTCCAGTTTTATTATTTATTGTATATAATAATAATAGAAAATAAAGGAGGCTTTGATCTATCTGGACTGGTCATCCTTTTGGCTTTGAGGAGAATTTCAGAAGTCGTGTTCTGAATCCAAATGAAGCCAGACTTGAAGATGTCAGGCTCTGAAGAGCTGGAAGCAGCAGCCCAGCTTTGCAGTACAAGTTAAACTCGCTACAGGGCTTCCCTGGGGAGCTGCTCCGTTGCTCAAGCACAAAGAAAGAAGGTGCTCCCAGTCTTGCATTTGCAGTGCAAGTCTGGCTTGAGCTGCCTGTGGTTGCTACAAGGACAGAAGGTTGCTACGAGGAAGAATAGTTAATAAACTTAAAATAATGCTGTTTGGTTCTCTTGAGCTATATATAAATTGCCTGGAGAATTCATGTTGCAGCCTGCTTCAGCAAGATCTTGCTCTCCTAAGGGGAAGGGAAGGGAAGGGAAGGGAAGGGAAGGGAAGGGAAGGGAAGCTCTCTGCCAGGTTGCACACTGCTGTCTTCCTGCCAAAACCAAGGATGGCAAGATTGAGGTGCAGCCAGGCCATCCACCCTGCATGCTCAGGCTCCTTGCTGCACCCTGTGGTTGCAATACAGCCTGGGACTTCAGCACTGAGATGTCATCTGCATCCAAGGAAGATTAGGAGAGACATCCTTGGTTCTCTTGCCTTCACACAATGCAAAGGCAGGATGTGGGGTAGAGCATTTCTAGAGTCCTTCTCCTCTGACCACAGAAATGCAGTCTCAGTTCTCCAGCTGTCACTGGTTAATCAGCATCTTCCCCAGAGCAGAGGGGGAACGAGGATCTGACTCATGACTCAGAGCCACATCCCCATGCCTGGCCTCCTCCAAGAGGAATGCTGCCCTTTCTTTAAGGCTGCTAAGTCCAAAGGCATGAAAACAGCAGAGTTTTAGTGTTGCTGGCCTTAAAATGGACCTTCAAAAATAGTTTCCTCTGATATTACCTTGAGCAATTTCTATGTATGTTCTTGCCAACAAGCTCTTGTTAGAATCTTTGTGGAAAATAAACTCCAGCGAGCCATGAGGACAGCCAAGCAGATTCATTTAAGACAAGCAAATATTTGTGTGAGAAAGTTTGTGTGTGTTTGCACTATCCACCCAGCACTGTCATGCAGTGTTTTCCTTGAGCACGTAACTCTGCTGAGGTGCCTTTTGATCAGAGAGAGAGAGAGAGATCAATTACCATGGCTTCATGTTCATGTTTTTCAGCTGTGAGCAGAAATTTCGGTATTTCCTCCAAGAAGAATTTGGTTTTGGCTCTGAACTTCACTTGAAGAGTTAACATTTCTAAAGCCATGACCTCAAAACCACAAATAGAAAGAAAAATAACATAAGATAGATGAGCACGAAGTTCTGGAAGCCCTAAAAGAGTGAAAAACAAATTTCAGTATGTTTTGTAATCATCCTCCTGAGTTAGGGAAAAGGGACATTCTAATAAAAACCGCACGCTAGAGCCCACAGAGATCTGCAAGATAAATCACAAGCACACAACTGAATGTGGGGGGAAGGCTGGGCCTCTAGTCCCCCAGCTCTGCAAACATCTACCTAACCACCTGAGCAAGAAAGCTGGTATTGGCCATTAGCTAAGCCTCCTGGAGCAGTACTCGTTCCCAGGAGCAACCCAGCAAGGCTTGAAGCTCAGCTGTGTTTTTGTCCTTGAAAATCACTTGAAGGAAACAGCAATTTCTGCCAAATTGACCCACTTATGAAGTGCATGACTCTGGCATCAGCTCTGGATTAACATCCCTGCCCACTGGCCCCCTCCACTGAATTACAGTGGAGGTCCAGCCATCATGAAGGGTTCATGGAAGACTTTGGCTTTCCTTGTTTCCCCCCCGCTCTGGGTGAAAATTGAGGTACAGATGTGGGATATAGTGCTCCTAGTTGGTTACTGGTTGGTTTCTTCTGCATTGCAATGTGCTTTATTTCAGGGCATAAAGGTTTCATACTATGCAAATTAAGCCACCAAAAGATTCAAAGACCCTCATATTCCCTGCCCTGCAGGAAGCACAGATGAGGAGGGATGTGCTGTGTCTGCCACACAAGTGTAGCCTGTGTCTCGGGTATTTATTCTTCACTTGTGGACTTGGAATGGTAGATTTATCATACTTTTCTTTCCAGAGAAGCTTGATCCACTTCACAGAGGGCAGATCTTATCAGATCCACTGATTTACAGCAGGTGAGAGTCTGCTCTGAATAGCCACAGCACTGGCACAAAAAGAATTATGTATTCAGCATTCAGCAGCATTCAACAAATGAGTCATATACAGGAGCCCAAGTAAGCCTCCCTTGACTCCCATAGGTTTTATTTCATGTTGGTCTCTGTTTTGTAGCAAAGACATTGTGCAGATTACTCAAAGGCTGAAAATCCTCCCACGCCTCTTTGCAAACTCCTCATGAGATGAGCACAATAGGTGATTCCTTCCTCGTGCTGTGGCAAGAGGCTGGGAGAGCTTCATTTCAGGAGTGAGCTGTGGAGTCTGATGGTCCCAGTGACCACAGTGTCAATGGAGACACAAAGGCTTTACAGAAATTAGTCTTGAAAAGAGCAAAATGTCACAGCCATTGTTCCCCCTTCTACACATGCAGCACTCTGCTGAAGTGGAGTTTTTCATCCCTTCTCCTCCTTCTCCCGTCTTTCCATCCATTGCTTTTTAGGCCATTTTCTTCAACCGTTCTCCTCCTGCTCACGAGGTTTCATTCCAGGCTGATGTGCCTTTGTCATTTCCCACACTGTGGTGAGAGGCCATTTTTTGGCTGTATCCCAACCAAAAGACAGAAGAAACCAAAATTAGATTAGTAATTCTGAATGTCACACAAACACAAGTTTTTCCAAGTCAGAAAAAAAGAAGGGGAAAAATCAAGCAGCTGTGAAAAGCAGCCTTGATTTTTCCACATCTTAGCATGGGAATCCCTAAACTTGCATGAAGAGCTTTGAGTTATTAATTTCATTATCTCGGGAGAAGGGTTTAGTTTGCAGCTCCATGATGGAAAAAAAAAAAGGAGAGATACTCAAAAATCGAAGTCTCATGACACACACTGGCTCCTGTTTCTCCATCTCTTAAATGAGGGTAGTCAGATTTGAATAAAACAGATGGGAAAGTGAGGGATGTCCATGCAACACCACTGACCTAGAGGAAAAAACAGAGGTCATGATTTGTTGTGCTTTATGCCAGATGTCCCCATGTCCTAGCTGTCACATGTGCTGCCTGCTACACATCAAAGGTTCTTGCTAACTCGTGGGTAGGATGGTAACTGCCATGGGTGGTGATGCTTCATTGTAAAAAGCTGGTTTGATATCTGGGTATGTGTATGCTCTGAAATTATTTTGCTGTGGACTGGAGTCTTATGACTGGAAGCAGGATTATGAAGTGCTCTCTGTATCAGACTGGGAGGAATGGAGTGTCAGAGGGTGCCTGTGAAATCCAGTTTCAAGGTAATGTCATTGCCAATGGGGAACAACACTGCACGGACTCAGCAGATGTTCCCAAATTATGAGGAGGGATGAGCAGCACAACTAATTGGCAAATAGGGCTTTTAAAAAATTGCTTCAGGAAAAACAAAGAAGTGAGAAACCCTGTGTCCCTACCTGCAAGCATCCAGTGCTTTACACGAGCAGTGCCACACGCGCTGCTCAGGGCTCGGACGGGGCCTGTGGTATCCGGTTGCAGTTGAGTGAAAGCGAGTGGAGTCACGAAAATAGCTCTGCAGCCCACACTCCCACCCACGGAAAAGCACAAGTCACCCAAGAGCAGTTGCTTGCTGCATGTGCATGTGCTGCTGCAGCCTGCCAGCGCCCTGGGCAGACCAAGCACCGGCCCTCAGCCCCATCCCAGGGCGCTAGCAGTCTGCAGCTGTGCCTGGGGACAAGGACCATGCTCTCATTTACTTTGGGTGCTGTTGAATCCGTGTTTGCTCTGGCAGCTTGTGAGCTGGTCACCATTGTCCATTCCATCGCCATTTCTTGAGCACACTCAAGGTGCAAGATATTTTCCCCACATGCTCCCTGCTACAGATTGGCCAAATCAGCCTCAAACAAAGAGATGTGAGATTAACCACCCACTTTTCCCAGGGCCATGTGCCATGCCTCCTCCTCACTGGTTTCTCATGGAGTTTCCAAGCAGGAGAGATCTTGCCTCAAGGCTGTTACTCCACTCCCAAATCAAATTTCTAGTGTTTCTGTTGTCATCTCCATCACATCAGACCCTCAGGGGAAGTTTCTGACAGTAGAAAAGGTGATGCTACGACTGACAGAGCAACAACCATTCAACCTTCTCCATTCTACATATAAAATCTCAGCAAAGACCTCTCCTAAATTCCAGACCTGAGTTGCCAAAGTTGTCACCTCTCTGGGCTCAATGTCTTGTTCTGACACTGATTGGGAGGCAAACCCCCTCAAGTTGCAAGCAGAGCTGGATGCAGTTAGGAAGGGACGGTGTCACAGGCCTCTGATGCCCAGGACCAAATTCAGTGGCCTGGGAGAACGCACCAGGACTTGTCTGTCCTTGGGAATGAATCACGTGCCTTCAGAAGCCACTCAGCTCTGTGGTTTCTCTCTGGTGATCCTCGGTGGCTCCAAGGATGGCATCCCAGGGCTGTCATCCCCCCCAGTGCTGTGATCCCACTGTTGTCGCCATGCTGTGGTCCTGCTTGCCCAGAGAAGATGTTGGATTACCCTAGCTCTGTTAGTCCTTGTGTAAGCACTGTGGATATTTTTGACTGTCTCTTTCAATTCCAGCTGAAGTCGATGCCACAGGCAGCTCTCTTAGTAGATTGCTTTTGTGATTTATGCAGGTCCAGAAGAGTCCAAGGATCATTTATCTTCAAACCAGGAGAGCAATGAGAGAGTCATGGTAGTAAAATTTCCCGTGGAGCTAGATCTGAGCATCAAAGAGGGGGAAATGTCATTGTTTTACTGAGACAAGATGACGTGAGACAGGTTTTAATGCTGGGGGATTTTTTTTTTTTAAACTGAATAATTTGCCTTGAAAAAGAAGTTTGGGGAAATGAAAGGAGGGCAAATGAGCTTGGTGGGCACTGCTGGGAAGCTCTCCCTGGGTAGAAGCAGAGCCATTGGGGCAGGCACTGCTCCTGAGACTGGAAGCAGCAACACGTAGGGTCAGGCTGTGGCTGCTGGGTGTCCCATTGGGGATCGCAGGCTGGGGCCACGGCCCTGAGAGCAGTTGGGTCTAGGGGAAGACATGAAATCCATCATGCCCCACGGTGCCTGCACCAGGCCTTGTGCTCACATGATGCAGGGATCTGCCTGAAATTGCCATGGGCAAGATTTGGATGTGTGGTTCTGCACAGCAGTGTCAGCACATGTGGCACAGGGAAGAAAAGACAGTTCCTAATGTCAGTGAGTCCAACTGCAGATACAGGAAACACCACCCGGCCACGTTCCTCCTGCACTGTCCTGGATCAGAAAGACAATGGGGCATCTCCTCGGCTGGTTCCTGGGCTGAGGCTTTGCTGGAGCATCACCCCACTGCAGCATCAGGTCCCACAGGGCCAGGGAGCATCTCTTGCCCTCGCCCTGCCTTGCAATGACAGCACAGATCTTGGGAAATCTGATCACATCAGAGGGCCGGAAAGAAACCAAAGGAAGGAGTGGGCTGGGAAAGAGTCTGTTTACATTTGCAGCAGATGCTATCTAGGGGAGGAAAATACTTGTATTTCCCCTGTGGACCGCCAGTTGATTTTCTTGCAGCAGGCACTAATGGACAATAATAAAACCCGTTTTAGTCAGGCCGTATCTAGAACACTTACAGGTCAAGCCAGTACTCAAAACAGAACGTTATGGTACACAACACATTAGTTTGTCACCAGCATCTATGGTGGCCAGGGGATTTTTACTGTTTGAAATTGAATTTTATAGGTCAAGGCCTTTTGTGGGTCTTGAAAAAAAACAGTGTATCGCCATAAAGTTAGTACAAGTGTGGAGGCAATTGCCACGTGTAAAGGTATGCAACCTTTGTGTTTGTTCACAGGGCCCAAAAACAAAGGGGACACACGGTGGGAGCTGTCACGTGGCTGTAAACCTCAGAATATCCTCATTATTTGTTATGGGCTCAAGTAGTTCAGTGATGCCTTCCTGCTCCAAAGGCCAACCCACAAAACGCACAGGAGGCGTCTGACACTGAAAATTATGGCCTCTCAGTTTATAATGTAAGATTCACTGATGACTTTGAAGGAAGCTGGGTCATAGGAGCCCAAGTTTCTTAGAAATGAGTCAGAACTAGATCATTTGTTTAGGAGAGATTAACTTGTTTCAACATTCAGATAACCTCAAACATCTTCCACGTGGTTTTGTACTTCACAGAACAAATAAAGTAGCAGCATGAGGCGATGCCTGAACTGACACACACACACACACACACACACAGAGAATGATGCCTCTGTTTTCCTGTCCGTTCCCTCCCCTTGCACAGCCTCATCCTAACCCCACTGATTCGGGAGGGCTGTATGAGGGCACCCATCATTCACACCCTGATTGCTCAAATGTGGGATGAGGACCACCAAAATCCCAGCTTTGAGCACGCTGGAGGGTGAGGGTGGTTTGCTTGCTCAGGATCAGTGTGGTACAGTCATCCTCCATTCAGCTCAAACACAGAGGTGAGAAGTATCACTATCCCCCTCTTCAAGCTCAGGCATTTAATATGGGGCTTTGGCACCATGCGTAGGAGCTCCCTGAAGGCCTTTACAGCAGAACTGTGTTTTGTTAGTCCTTGCCTGAGTGCTTTGCTTTAGTGTTAGTCCCTGTTGTATTTTCTCCCTTGCCTCACTAAGCAGGAGGGGGCAAAGCCATAACCTTTTGCCAAGGGGCTGAACTGGATTGACCCTAATGCTTTGCCTTTCTTGCCGAGTCAGCAATCTTGCCAATCAGCTGTACACAAACCATCACTATGCTTTTCTTTCCTTCCTTTATTCATTTTTAACCCAAAGCTAAGTGTGTATCTCAGGAGTGATATGTGTTGTGTTGCTCGTAACTGATGGTAGGTGGGAATCCCATATAGACACCTTGTTTCTCAATGATATTCCCTGAAGTCTGGGAATCACTATCATTCTGCAGGTTGTTCCTGTAGTTCAACTTTAGTAAAGCCCTCTCTCAGGAAGGGTTTAATAGCATGCTATGGCTGTGCTGAATACTGATTGACTTTTTTGTTTTTATATGGAAAGCTGCACAGTCTGTTGGACAAGAATCTGAGAACAACAAATATTAAATCTGCTAGTGTTTGGATAATGACAAGGATCTCTAGTTCCTCATGCTTGTAATGAAAATGCTTCTTTTGTGCTGTGTGAGATACATCGATGGACAGTAATGATGCCTCTGCAGAGAGGGTGGCAGCACGAGCCAACCCCTCCATGCAGGTGAAAGCAGAAGTAAAGAAGTCCCAGGGCAGAACAGCACTGGAGCTAGAAATAGTACTTGCACCTCCAAATTGCCAGGACCTGAAAACATCATTGCTTTTCTTTTTTTTTTTTTTCCCCAATGTTTTTATGATACTAAATCTTCTAAAATCTTCCTTGTCCATGGAGAGGAAATGCTACCGAGTAGAATTCAAGGATATAAAACGTGGGGGAAGAAAGAAAAAAAGAGATCAGTTTAAAGAGCACATTAATGTAAGAAATAAGAAGGCTCGTGTCTGTAGGCTGCTTCTGCTGACTCTGGCAAATACACACTGGTGTCAGGGTGCTGTGGTTTGCTACGGGTCTGCTGAGCTCTCTGCAGCACTGCCCAGCCACATTCTGTGGCTCTACCCACAAGCACCATTTTCATCATCCCGTTTTCAAATGACAAAGAAACCAATCTCATGAACTCTTCAGTCATGGGTCCATAGCTGATGGTGGTTCTCACACTGAATCAAGCACCAAGATCCATGTTTTGGTCAAGCTGGCTGTCACATCCAGCTGCCCCACCCCGCTGAGCAGCAGCAGGAAGGCTACCTGGGCCCAAAGGCAGGACCCAAACAATCAGACCTATTTGGCTGCTCCCTTGGAGCCATGGAAAGCTACTGAAGGAGCGAGTGCTCTGGGAAATGCCAAGGGTTATTGTGCCCTGGCAAGGAGAGCTGGGCTAAAACATGGAAAACAGAACAGAGTGAAGGTCCCTCCTGTAAAATGCAGTGACTGTGGACATCTCTGCGTACCAGCCCACAGCTCACAGCAAGCGCCAACAGGAACCACCTTGGGTGCGTGTTGGGTGCAACTCTCCACCTAGTTGGCAGTTGCACCCAGTTTTCAAGACATCTGGCACAGGGTTTTGACTCCAGTAGAAGATAAACATATGCAAGAGCTTCAGGATCAGACATGCTGATTTCTCCTCAGCTGCTACAAGCCTGTTGCACAACAACTTGCCTTCAGTGCAGAGCATGAACCTCCACTTTCTGCATGGCTCCTGGCCCCTACAGGGTGTTCCTGCCTCTCATGCACCCTCTCCTGAGCTTTCCCACCCACAGTCTCCTCTGCAGCCAGCGCAGAGACAAAGGCAACCCTTTAAGCTGATTAAATGTTAGGTTGGCTGAACTGCCCCAGGAAATTGCCTCTTTCTCGCTTCCCTGAGAGTACATGGAGTGTCCCTGTGCATCAGCACAGTTTGGTTGCCAAAGGTGTGGTGGCTGTGTGGCCCCGGCGTGGGCTGTCCCCTGCAGGACAGGCAGGCACTCAGCACTCCCCTCCTATTCCCAATTCAGGTATTTCACATCTGTCTGATTCCCTTCATCATTTCTGGTTTTTTTTTTTTTTTTTTTCTTTCAAACACTCTGCTATTGCTGACTCCACAAAGGTCTCTGCAACATAATGAGAGAACTTTTCTAATGACTCAGAGATTTCTAAATTAAATGTAAGATGTTTATTGCAGAGATGCACGGCCATACATTATGCATTAGTGTTTTAATACAATAACGTAACTCTGCTAGAGATTATCCATGTGAGCTGCAATCAATTTCAGCTACTACTCTTTGCATGCTTGACAATCTGGTCATTCAACTGTGGAAAAGTGCTTTTACTTGATTACTTACGCTGTTGATAATTGCTGTGGCTTTTGGCAGTGCTGGGAGGTCATTTTGCTCCCTGAAATTGCCAGCACTATTTGTGGAGGGAGCGGGTAGAGCTGTGGCTGCTCTGCCAAACCCTTGTGGCTTTGCCTGACACCAAGGAATGCGCAGACTCCAGCACAACCCTTGAAGACTCCTGCCACCAGCCCACCTCGCAGGGCCAGGCAGACAGCATCCTCCTCTGTAGCTCCTTGATTCCCCCTTGCAGTGGCCCCTGACTGTGGCCCTGGTTGGACTGGTGGCAATCACCATTTTGCTGATGTGCCACCAAAATCGTATACTCCCTGCATTCACCCATGTCCTGTGGGTTTTGCTTTGTCTCTAAAGGGAGTGTGCCAGGACAGAGATGGTGTGATGCAGATGTGGGCTGTGCAGGACTGCAAAAAGTTATTCTTTTTTATATGTAATAAGAAAAAATCCCAAAGGGGAGCGATGCTGAAATAATAAGCTCACAGTAGAGATGTAAAGAAGCAGAAGCATGTATTCCCCGTGACTACATTCGGGCAGTTAGTATACTTTTTTTTTCCTGAGATCCATCAGCCTGTGTTTCAGTACCAGAGATGGATGCCCAAAATAACCATGAGCCTAAAGGCTAAATTAACCCCGTGTGCTCACACATCCCCACACACTCTGTCAAGCACAGCAGAGTCCTCTCAGGGCAGGACAGCAATGCTGCTCCTTCATGCTCCTCATAGGAGCCCTTGCTCACACCACCACGTGCACACCTCTGGCCAGGAAGGGCAGCTTGGAGATGCCAGGTAGAGAAAGCATCACCCTGACCCAAAGGCTTGTTCCTGGCCCTAAAGAGCTTACAGATCTCCTCAGCCATGGCCCACAGAGGAGACAGGTCCCCATGCTAATGTCATCGTGCTCTTGGTGTCCCTCTGATGTGAACCCGAGGTGCCAACTATGTAGGCGAGAGGAGAAGTTTTCTGCTGGCATTTGGCCACCCCTGACTTAAGCGTAAGGAGGTATAAATCAGAGCGAGGGCTGAGGCTCATAGCTACCAGCTCTCAGCTGAGTTGGGCTGATTTATTTTGCGTGGGAGCAGCAGTAGCAGTTTACGCCTCCTCGTGCAGATTACAAGATAAATCTGGCTTTCAATGAGACCCACTGGTGACTGACACTGACAGAGCTGTTAAATCACCGCAGCTGCCTCCATATAGCCATGGGCCAGATTTGGCCCTGCAGGTCAGGTCTCTTTTTGGCTGGCGTAAATCATCACAGCTTGGATTGAGATGTGGTGTCAGGCTCAAGCACTGGCCTCATTTTTATTTAAGCATTTGTACGGTAATTTCAGCTCAGAGGGACACCTGAGGGTCGCAGCCCTTCTCTGCTTGAACTGCCAGCTTTTGCCATGCTGGGTTCTAACTTTTCACAGTGAAAGCTTTAAGTATCAACTAAAAGTCTCCTTGAGGGTGCCACATGGATGCTGCTTTTAAGATCCACCTTACACTGTTGAGGCTCACCAGTGTGAAGGCGAATGTCCTCATCAGGACTAATTTCACTTACTAATATGCTCCAAAAACTTTTCCACTGACTTGAACACACAGTCTGTCAGCTGGTAGCAACTGGCTGGCCTGGGATCCCTGAAATTGCCAACACTGCTTGCTCCTGGACATAACCTGGTATTGTCTGTATAAACTCCCCAGCATTAAGGTAGCAAGAACCTCCAAACAGCAGATGAAGTCCTCACCTTGCTCTGACAAGCACTGGTCTCTTCTGATGTGCTTCAGCATTACTGACAGATGTGTGCTGCCATAACAGCCAGGGAATCGTTCTGGTGCTCTCCTTGGTGGGACTGATTTCACCTCCTCACGAGCATGCACTCAAAGCAGGATCAAACCTGCAGAGTGTGCAGTGGCACTTGCCTGCTCCATCTGTGGAGCTGATCCTTGGCTAAGGGTTGCTGTTTGATGTTGTGGGAGCATAAGCATGTGTGTGTATCCTCTATCAGCACCATACCCAGACCATAAGGTCATTTCTAGACAGGTTTTATCTGGAAAAATTACACCGCAAACGGAATAACCTCACAGAACTACAGTATGTCACAAATACAACCTTGTTTTGAAATTAATTGTGTTTTGCTTTTCTTAGCTTTTTGCATGATCCAGGACACACCAGACTGTATGGCAGCAAGCCATGGTCTGGGCCAGAGAAGGAAAAAGTGAAACACCAGCTCATTCCTCTGCTTCTCACAGACACTGCTCGTTGTGCTGAGTGCCTGAAGCAGGCAGCCCCAACTGTGCTCCCTCAGAAGGTGCAGGTTTACTGTATAACTAGACACTGCTTCCTTGCCATCCTGCAGTCACCATAGATGACCAGTAAAGTCACCACCAGTAAAACGGGGCCATGTAATTTTGAAGGCTATTGCATTTTCTATAAAACTCCAGCCGTCCTGGAGACAGTGGTCAATCAGGGTCCGGAGCGCTCCAGTACCTCTGTCAGCATGAAACCCAAGACAAATAGATAGGAAGGGAGGTATTTTTCTTTATGTCTTCATGAAGCAGAAGTTAAAGCCAAAAAAATGCTGCTGTTCCTTCCTGGCAGTGTTCAGAGAGGCTGGCGATACTAAAGTGCCTTTACAAGTGGAAGGAAATATCCTGTGGGTGTGGAGTGTGTGCATTTACTTATTTAGCCTTCATTCTGAGGAATTTGCTTTGCTGTACTTTAGATAAACGTGCCTTTAAAGCAGAGTTTTCTAGAGTTGTGTTTTATCTTTGTGGCTTTCATTACTATCCTTGATTAGACCCCTGAGGGCAGAGCATCAGCTGGTGCAACAGGACATCACACCACTGATGGGCCTCATGGCAATTAGCGCTAGTTGCAAAATTATCTCTTCGTGTAACTTAGTAGCTAGATGGCACTGAAGGTATTTTGTGGCATCTCAGGTATGGCAAAGAGATGACTAATTTGCCTGTGAGTGGTAAATAATTACAGAAATTAGTATTATTCGTTTTTCTTGCGGTTGGACCAAACGCTGGCTGCTACTATCACTGTCTCACGTAGGTGTTGTGACTACGACAATATCTCAATGTGATAAGCAATTCAGACCCTTCACTATCCAGCCTGGCTCCATAGGCACCCAGTGGGAGAAGTGGTGCTGACATGTATTAGTTACCTATTGCAGATGGTCTGAAGACAGCCAGAGAAACTCCACATAGAAACTAGGCAAGGGGAAATTGAGATGTCGAGCGATTTAAGAGAAGAGTAAGAGAAGACTGAAAAAGGCCAAGGGGAGAAGAAATTGCCATTTCTGGGGTTGCTTGTGATTTGTGATTGACTTGGCATGGGGTTTTCATTCCTTACCACAGAAGGGAGTTGCCAGAGCAGCTCTGGTATTCAGAGTCTTGTAATTTCCTCGGCTGCTGGTATGAAACCTTGGTGTACCAAGACCCTGACTTATTTTACAATCTGGGCAGAAAGTTCTCAGTCAGAATCACAAAATCATTTGAGCTCCAACGACGTGTTCAATGATTCAAGACCGTTTCTCACCCACGCTAGTGCTTCCCGTGCTGCTCTGCTGACTCCACCATCCTTCTCCACAGAGTTTCTCCAGCTTCAGAATTACCTTTTGGCACCACTCCTGGTGAATGAAAACAGGAAGCTGGATTGCTTCACTTAGAATCTTATTTCCAGTTTGTTTCAATTATGTTTCTTTTCCAGTGGGTGTTAAGTGGTTGTTTTGGTCTCACTGGTCCAAGGCATGTAAAGCACGTATATAAGTTTGTGTCTAAGAGGGCTCTGCAGAGGAACGGGAAAGACATTGCCCCACTCTGCGGACAAGTCTGTGACAGCTGTGCTAGAACTGATTTGGGAAAGGAAAATGCACCTCAAAACCAGTGGTTCTGGAAAGCTGCAGGTATGTGCAGTAACATGTGCCACTGCTCAGGAACCAGGACTCAGTGCAAGTGGCTGAGAAGTTGCTGGGGGTCACCAGAGCAGCTGCTTGCCAGGACTCTGATATCTCTTGCAAGCACAGCCCATGGCAAAACTCTGCACAGAAAGCAAGTAACAGGATGTTTAAAAATGAGGTTTACCTCTAGTTAGGCCCAGATTTGGCTTTTTTGGGGGTGCTTTAGTCCCCCTCCCCATCATCAGCTCCCACTTGAGAGCCTGTTTCTCCTTCAGACCAGTGCTCAAATGGGCAACTGGAGTGACCGCAGTGCAAGGAGGGGACAGGGATGCCTTTTCCTGATATCCTGCTGATTTGGAGAATACTTCACAGCTGCCTCAGTGCATCCAGCTGCCTGACAGGAGACACTTTTGACCTACTTGATTGTGCAGAGGAGTAGTAGGAAGGAGGAAGAGTGTCACATCGCTGCATAAAAGAAGCCGTGCATCTGATTGACCTAATTTTGGTCTTTCTTGCACTCTTTTAACTCCACCAGCTTCAGCAAAAGAGTGCTGATTTACAGCAGAAGAAGCTGACCTGATTTCTGTGTCCTGCTCTCACCGTGCACTGGGGCCACAGTGACATTGCTGTCATCTTCTGCCCCATTTTCCCTCAGTTCAGGTTTCTGCAGGAGCACAGAACCACGGGAATGTGACAGGTCCAAACATGGACAAAGCCAAGTTGGGACGTGGGGCAGTGACAGCTAAGCAACCCACTACACCCGGGGAGACTTGTGCCAATGAGTTGCTCTAACCTGAGTTTTCCTGTCTCCTTAAAAATTCCCCAAGCCACACCATAGTGAGCAGCCCCTCTGTGGGCTATCAGGGCTGCAAGGTCACACCTGCGTGAGCTTGGCTGGCTGGCTGGGGATGCTCAGCCCCAGTGTGCTGCATCTTTGTCCCCTCCCATACCCTGAGCCATGGTCCCAACTGCCAGCCCTGTATCTGGAAGCTATGTCTGTGTGACGGTGAAGGACTCAGAGAAATAAACCTCATTTAGGTGTGGGCAGCAGGTGCAGTGAGGGTGAATGTGCTGGATGAGCATTGCTTTCAGCAATGGCTCGCCCTGAACTGCCCCTCTGTACTTGCATGTAAACCACAGGAGACCAACCAGAACTGCTCTGCTGTTGCTAATACCATCAGGCATCCTCCAATAAATGGGCAGGAGTGGTCTGGCTAGTGCAGCTGCTAATTCTTAAGGACCATTTCCTCTGAGTTTCAGGGAACAGCAGCAGGAGATGCCCAGCAGGCATCAGTGAGCAGCAGCAAAAGCAGGAACATGCCCTTGCCTTGGCTTTTATCTGAAAACTGCCAGTCAGATCAGTTAATTCAGGTTGGGTTCACTGGGTGGGTTTGAATGAAAACACCTGTGAAAAATACTGGAAAGAGATAAACATGCTTTGGTTTTGAATGTTAAGGGTTTGAAACAATCAGAGGAAATCACAGTAAAGCAACAGTGAAAGCAAAATCCTTGAAATAAGATTTTCCAGGTAACTAGAAAAAGTAAATGAGAAACACTAAAAACCATTAGCTCTTCACTGTTCCCTGTCAGCCTTGGCTCTTCCCTTTCAATGTCCTCAGCCTCTCAGTCAACTCAGCAAGCAGAATTTTTTCACTCAGTCTTAGCATTAAACTCCTCTAGCCAGTTTGGCCTTGGCTGGAATGTCCAAGAAAGGATGCAGGATCTGATGTTTCGTGATTAAATGGAGGTTTAAGTGTCTCAGGGTCATCAAGGGCTGACCAAGTTGGGCCATCTAGGATGAGGTTTCTGGCTTGGGCAGCCTCATCTTACAATTCCTTGTGTTGGTCTTGGTTTACAAAGCTGGTGAGCTTCATGATCTACATTTTCCATTGGTCTGACCTCCAGTTGGAGATGTAACCACTCATCAATTAATTTGATGGAGAAATGCTCCTGTCTGGCTGTATAACATTTCTCCAAGTGTCCATGCAAGTATGACAAGTGCCTGAGGTCAGAGACTGTCCTTCTGCTTCCAAGATATGTGTGCCCAGTTTAAGGGGATTGAGCGTGGGAGGAGAAACCCACTCCATGCTGCTTCATCCCCAGCCTGAAACCATCCCCCATTTGCCTGTTGCAAATACACAGTAAAATGCAAAACAGTTGTCAGTGCTGTCAAAATTCAGATAGAAGGTAAAATTCAGGCTAGGAAGGAGAAATGCCTCTGCTTTCTGAGCACCAAATCTCAAGGAGAAGAGCAAGCTGGCTCGTGAGGGGCAGAGGAGCAGATGTGGTAGCACTGCAATACCAGGTTGCAAGGGCCCCCTCTATTTCCTGTCCACCTCTGCTTCATCTGGCTGACAAAGACAGAGTTTGAAGTGCTTTATCTAATATAGCTGTGCAGTGACAGCCCAAGGATCTCAAAATGCTGCTGTCCCCCCAAAGAAACCACAAGGAGTCCAGGAAACTGCAGTCATGGCGATGCCCCAAGGGATTTAACAACAGCCCTGGATCATTTAGTTTCTGCACAGATCCTGTCACTGGAGTGAAAATAAACAAAGGGACTTTCTGCCCTCTGCACCTCACCCAAGTAAAACAGGCAGCTGGGGTTGAGCCTAGTCTGAGATCACAGTGCAGGGGTTTGTTCCTGCTGGCAGCAGCCTCATCAGCCTTGGAGCCTGAGAGTGCCTTAAAATATCTGCTTGGGCTTTCTGGAGCAGCTATGCATCCTTTTGGTGTCGGGTGAGTTTTATGGCTATAATCAGATGCCTCCATTACTCATTTCTGCTCTTTCTACCCAAAATGTCTGACACTTTCAGCTGTTAAAGGCAGTCTCTAAAAACCAGGGCCTGAACTGTCAGATCTCCCAAGTACTGCCTCATCTTCTGCCTCATCACTAATGAGAGATCGGGTTGTGCTGACAGACAGAGACTGGCCAGGGAAAAGAGGGAAAGGAGAGCTCAAGTGATAAACTCTTCAATTTAAAGTGACGTCTTCTGTGTTACCTGCTGCTCTGGCTCTGACAGCCTTTGCAGAGTTAAAAAGACACCAGGAGGGAAAAAATGCAATCCTCCCTCCACCCTGAATTTTCAAATGTCTGGCCTGTAACATTTGTTTTTCATGCTAACGTGATACGGTTTAATGTTCTGTTGATTAAATTAAACTGTCAGGGTGGTGTAGGTGGAGCCTGAACTGAATACCCAGGTGAAAAATGATTGTCCCAGCGCAACCATTGCACATAGACCAGCTGGGCTGGGAAGGATGGGGAAGCGCAGGATACAGACCTTCCCCAGCCCCATATTGCTATTATTTATGTCCTTCTGGCACAAGAAAAGGACTGTGAGCAGAGTGGTCCGGCGCTGCATCAGCCTCCCAGCTCTTGTGTTGTGATGAATATCTGCTGTGTTATTGAGGCAAAGTATTTCAGCTGACCCAGAGTGATTGTCCTCTCCCACATGTAATTGCTTTGGGAAATTTGCAGGAATTCCTGAGGAAATTAGGGAAGCTAAAACCTCTGTCAATAATAGTAGTGGGGGGGAAAGGGATTTGGTTCCTACACAGGCTGAGTTTTAGTATTACTGTGACAAAACAGGATTTGGCTCCAGGTAGCCCAAATGATGAGTGTTTTTGGAGATCAGGCTCTGTCTAACCATGGTGGGTTTATCTCAAAGGACCCTGTGGATGTGAGAGGTCAAAAACCCCTTCCCCACAGGGCATCTCAAAACCCCTCAAATGTAACCAGGAGCACCATGGGGCTGAGGCTGCCCAGGCCCTCGTGTGCTGGGATATGTGGACACATCAGGCATATTCAGCATGGCCTGTATCTCTCTGACCACCAATTAAGAAAAAACTGGTCTCCAGGGAGGCCAGACAGATGTATTTCATAAGCACTAAATCAACACACTGGAAGGTCCTGCAGGACTGCCTCTGTGGGAAACATACAACCATCACACAAGTAATATTACTAATAGAATTAAAAAACAAACACTTTGCACATAAAATGACAGATGATCTACAAATAAATAACCTCTCAACATAAACACAGCGAGAGAAAATTCATTAAGTTCCTTTTAAAAGCATCGGATTTGACTTAGCAGATCTTTTTTTCAGATGTTCCTCTCAAGCAAACCTAAACATCAAATAATAATAACGGTGGAAAGGCAAGTATGCTGAGAATGCATTATGCATCTTTCCCTTTGATTAAGGTCTCTGTGCTTTTGTGAAATGTTCATTATCAGTGCTTTGCCCCTGTATCTAAAGAAGAGAAACCAGTGCTTTAGAGCCTGGACACTTCAATATGTGTATCAGAGAACTGAGCAGACAGGGCATTGCTTCAGATAGACTGATGTTATAAAACCATCCTTTGTATTCCCAGAGAAAAAAATTCTGTTATTTATTTGAAATTAAAACCAACTCAGAAAAAAACTCTCCTTTTTTTAAGCAACAAATTCAGCTAACGTTCTGTTTCCTTGTAATTTATATTAATAAAGACTGCTCTAATCTTTTCATGTATTTCAGCAGTTTCAGCAGGTTTATGGGATGGGATTGCTATTATTTACCTCGGTGACTGGTTTTATGGAATAACTGCAGCTTTCTGTGGAGGTAGATCAAATGCTGAAATGAAGGGAAGTAAAACAGAGCATTGGTTCTCACCACTAATGTTAAGAAGTAAAAAACCCAAGAGGGCAAAAAGGACAGCATATGTATTGAGAACATTAATACACAAGCCACTCTATTTAGATGAACTGGACTGGTGGGTTGTTATGTCATTTACAACAGATCTGAACAAAACACAAAGGAGTTTTGTCAGGTCAGGGTGTGATCCATCATCGGTGGCCCAAGACAGGACCTTTCACTTCTCCCTACCTGCTTCCCCATACCCTGATTTTGAGGATCAAAATCAGGTGTTTAGCTATTATACTGCTGAACACAAA
Source organism: Urocolius indicus (assembly GCA_013401255.1). Classification (NCBI taxonomy): domain Eukaryota; kingdom Metazoa; phylum Chordata; class Aves; order Coliiformes; family Coliidae; genus Urocolius; species Urocolius indicus. The sequence continues at coordinate 52,763 of WBNH01005900.1, forward strand.
TGTGCCTCCTGGCTGGGACTGGTCAAAGCCACCTCAGAAACTAGAAAATAGCAAAGCATTTGTATCCTCCTATGGAATGGCATAAAAAAACCCCAAACAGCCCTTGTAAATTTGTTGCAGTCAGTGGGGCTGGCAGGCTGGTGCCAGGGATAGCTCTCCCAAGCCTGACACAACACAAATGGAGCCATGGACACTAGCCCCTTGCTCTGAACCTCTCCAGTTCTGGAGCTCCAGAAAGTCAGGGATCTCATCCAAAGTCCTATGAATTCAAGGGGCTCCTCTTAGCTTCAAAGCTAGGAAATACATTCTTAAAAGCTGAAACCAGTTTTATAAACACTTAGACCTAAATCTGGAAACCTCTAAAAACACAACATTTTTTTTTCTTATATGATAATTGGAAACATGTGAGCCCAGCTCCCACTGTGTTTTGGAAGCATCTGTCCTAGGAGGAACAGGCCCTGCTGCTTGCTGGGCTGGAAGCTTCCAAAATCTCCACAAATATGTAAAAGCAAAGCCCAAGAGCCATCAGGGCAAACATGGAACAGGGTTTTGAACACAGAAGCAGCTCCTGGTTTATGGCTTTAAAGATGACAATTGTAAAGGCTTTCAGATGCCAAAGGATTTGGCAATGGGATTGTCATAGCAATTAATGACACACGAAGAGGCCATCAGAGGAACATGATCTCTTCTTTCCCCATTCAAAGCTTTTCTTGGGGCAAGATATGATAGCTTCATTTCTATCTTGTCAGAGAAGAATTCCTTTTTCAAGGTCTGCAATGATTTCTCAGATTATTTCAGATATGTGAGATGAGTCATGATGGGCTCAATACAACACATAACACTTGTCCTCCCTCAAGAGCAGCGTGGACGAGCCCTGTGGAGCACAGGCCAGGGACAAAAGCATTTGAACTTCTAAATGTCATTGAGATTTTGAATTTGAAACATTATATTGGGAAAGTGTGGAATAAACCAGGCAATTTTCCTCCTGAAAGATGACCCTCATTTTCAAGCCAACTTGAAGCTGAAATCATTTAAAACGTCAATGCTGAGGAAAAAAAAAAACCTTCACTCCTAGTAGAAATATTTGCTTTGGTGCACCACAATGCAAAAGTAGAAACTGAAATCCAGTACACAAAGAATTCATTGAAAAAAACACCAAGCTCCAGCCTTACCCAACACAGTTGCAATCATTTCCCTTGTTATCCTTGCAAAATTAAGAAGTCCTCAGAGCTAACCCTTTTGAGGGATTGCTACAGATGCCACAAAGGAAACTTCACAGTAACTCGGAATTGGTTTTGGTTTATGATGTTACTCCTTAGATACTTTAAAAAAAAAAAAAATGCTGTTTTTACAGAAGCACTAAGGCAAAGATGCAAACAGTTTTGTATCCAAGATAACTGCCATCGTTTCCCCTCACACAGCTGTAAGATTTATGCCTTTGGCACCTCTTACTCTTGATAACCATACATTTCTGATGCTGCTTTTCAGCAGTGAGCTTACTGTCTGCAAAATTAGTCATTGCAGAAGAATCTATGTAGTGGCAGGGATGACAAAATGAAGTTGTGATGAGAGGGGATGAAAACCCGAGCAGCCTGAATTCAGGTCAAGAGTAGCACTGACTATGCTGAAAGAATTCCTATATTTATAAATTCTTGGCAGTGTCATCAACTCATTTTCTATCAGACAGTGAAATTAGGATTTTCTCTTAGATGAAGCCCTGATCTTGCAGGAAAATGCTGGCCTGTGGATGTAGTCCATATATATGCCATGGGTCTGTGCTGTCCTGTTGTAACTCAAGCAACTATTTGCAAAATCGTCTCTTCCTGCTCTTGCTCTGCAAAACTTGGCTGCTGGTCATGTCCCTGCCTGCACCGGGTCCTGCAGGATGGGTTGCTTTCATGTGATCAGATAAATCAGAAGAGCCTGGGTAGGCCAGCAATCTCCAGGGCTTTATTTCACTGTGGTGCTCATCTTCACAGGGCTGCCCAGGGACTCTGGCCAAATCCACTATCCAACCACTCTCTTGCCTCTTGGATATTTTACCCTTCAAATGCAGTAACCCTTGGTTACTCCTCCCACCATGGCCAAGCCCTCTGCCACAGCACTTCATTTTTCTTGCTCTTCCCTATTTCTGTCTGGTTTGTCAGCACTTCTGAGCTTCTGAGCTCATGAGCTGCCCAGAAATCCAAGGTTGATGTTTTCAAAGCTGTCTGTAGGAACTGGAGTCTTCATTTCTCCTTTTGAGTTTTTGTTGTTGTTTTGGTTTTTGTTGTCGGTTTGAGGGTTTTTTGCTGCTGGCACTAAAATCTCCAGCCTCAGCCTGGGGATTTAGGAGACAGGGTTATGGGTGAAGGAAGCACCCAGTCCATGTGAGAAGGGGATGCTGTTGCTCCCAGGTGTGGTCAGCCCTTGCAGTGGCCATGCTGGGCTGGGGCACATGGGAAATATTCCCTTAGAGTTGCACTCGGACCCCTGACCCCTGGGGATGAGATAGCCAGGGAAAAGAGGGCATCACAATGCTTGCATGACCTGCCATGTTCACATCAGCCCTTCCCCTTATCACACTGCGTGTATGACCCTTTTTACAGGTATTTGCTGGCAGTAAGGAAGGACAGAAAACACACACAACACAAAAAATCTTAAACCTAAGAGTTAACTTTGCTTAAAAAGATAGTGACAAATCCAGTTTCTCCACAGAAATCTGTGCAGAGCCAGAATCCTGCCCTATGTAACTTCTGACTTTAATAGGCAAGGGCTGGTTGTGAGCTGTAATTAGAGCCGGCCGGGGAACAACGGCTCTGTTTCATGAGATTTCAAAATCTGTTTATGTTCTGCAGAGGAAACGAAATCAAAACATTTCTAATGTGAGATGGGAGTCTGTCGTGTCCATTTTCTGAGCACAGAAATCCTTGTTTGGCTGTGGGTCTTCCCCTGCCCACTTCCCCACAGTTGAGGCACAGGGCATATGTGCAGCCGGGAGCAATTATGGAGTGGACATGCCTGGGGGCCAAATGCACTGGTGTTCAAAACAACTCGTGTGTTTTGATAAAAATAGATGAAGTTAAAAGCACTGTGACTGCTCCTGCCCAAGACACTCAGCTTGTTTGGGATGACGCTGAGCTGGTAACACCTGGCGGCAGCACCCCAGTGGGGCAGCAGCCGGCCTCAGTGGACATACCTGGCTTCTGCTCCTTACATCTGTCCAGAAAGACCTTAAAAAATCTGGGTTTTTCTAAGGTCTAGCAAAGACTTTAAAAATATCTGCTCTGTGGGGCTATGAAAGGCCTGCTGGCATACTTGGCAGGAGTGGCTGTCTGCCCGGGAATCGCTGGCATTTCCTTTCCTGCCCCACGTGTTTGCTGACCGTCTGTGCCTCTGCTGCTCTGTGTCCCTCAGTGCAGCTCCATGCTCAGTGTGCAGCTCACAAAGCGCTTTGTGATCCTTCCCATGAAAGCTGCTAATCGATTAGAGCTGGATAGTTCAGTCCTAATATCATTGTGTTGAAGAAGTGTTCTTTGACACTGAAACAAGGGCTTGGACTGGCAGGTACTGGTAATCCCTGACCTTGAAACAGCTTGAGAGATAGCACCTGTCTGTTACTATGGGTGCAGAGTGACTTATTGAAACCTCTGTAAAGACCTGGGAGTTCTGCACTGGGGTCTGTACAGATGGAATAACACATAAGGAGGAGAGCCAGGAATAACTTTTTCTTCAGTTGGGTAATACAATTTTATAAAACCTGCAAGAGTGTAAAAGCTTGGGCAGATTTGTGGTCTTTCAGATCAGCTAAAACTTAAAAGCCTTTGAGATAGCCATTATATTGATGTAAGAGGAGACCACCTACGTGGGTTGCCAGCCTCACCCAGGTGGATGTTGGCAACTCCTTGCCCAGTCCACTACACCTAAAGAAATTTCTACTCTTACCTCAGATAGCACGAGTCATTGCTTTCAGTTAACAAGCGAATGGTTTCAAATGAAGTCCCACTGTCATGCACCAGTCCCTCTCCTGTTCTACTGACTGATGAAGACCACTGCAATGAGGCCTCCTTCTCCTCCATGATCTCCCAGAGCCCGTGATCTGCAATAAGACAAAAGCAGTGTCACATGCAGGCAAAGAAGGACTTTCCTGGTCTTGATATCTGAAACCTGGGTTCCTACATTGCTCCTAAGCCAGGAGAAGTGAATCTGCTGTTTGGGTCTGAGACACAATACTTCTGCAATCTGTGCCCTGAAAGTTCACCTTCTTTCTAAATAACAGCCCCTTGCTTTGCAGTAGGCAGCCAGGAAGTTCACAATAAAGAACAGAAACTGTTCTCCTTTGCCAGATTCACCATCATCACATGTTTATTCCTTTTGGCGCGTGAAGGAAAACCAAGGGTCGCCTTTGCCATGTGAAAACACTTCGGTTCATTAATAGACTCCAAAATATACAGGAAATGGAGAAAACACAGCACAAGGAGATTAAACCACTGCGTCCAGCTCTGCAGACAGCAATGGCTTCAGAGAGAGGGCCACAGCCTGCTTTGGAGCCTGAACCACAGCTTCCTTTTGAGCTGGGATTGATTTCATTTGAAGACAAGAAAAAGTAAATAAAAAGTCCTGTGCCCTCTTTCCTCCCCAAGTGCCTCAAACCCATGGGGAAGGCTGGTGCTACCTTCAGCTTGCTGCTGGGCTAGTGCATCTCAATGCATCAAAAAGTATGATGAGATACCTGCTCTTCATGGAATGATAGAAGCATTTAGGTTGGAAAAGACCTTTACGATCACCTGTCCCTCTTTTGTCCCCTCTTCTCAGAGGAATGACTTGTTGCTAATGTTCCCCAGCAGTCCCACTGACATTGGTGATGTTTGTGCAGCAAAAGGAGACTTGAGGAGATAAATGGGCAAAAAGCCTGGCACTGGAGTGCGGCCACACTGGCCATCCCTGCAGTACTAACAGCAGTGGGTTAGCCCACTTAGACAAACGAGTGTAAGTAACTTTAACAAGGGCACTAGCTTCCTAATAGCCCGAGTGCCTGCCTTAGCACACTTCAGACTTAGACTTTCTCCAAATAGCTCTCTGCTGGTTATATCAGCAACAGAAAATAGCTTTGAGGTAGGAAGATGGGTTTCTTTTGCATGCAGACACATGCGTGCTCATATCACCCCGAGCCTCTCATGCCCTGGCTTTCCCTCAGCTGCCAGCCTGGCCGGCACTGGGAGCAGAAACTATTCCTGGGCACTTCCCCAGGCAGTTGCCAGACCAGGGACACAAGTCACAGCACTGTAGGGTGGCAAAATGAGGAGGATGATCTGAGTGACTTTGAGGCACGAGTTAGAGGAGACAGAGGAAAATGAAAGGCTGAGAACAGGCAAACCTCTCTCCCCAAAGCGTATGGATCCGATGCTAAGGACCCTGGAAGTTTCTGAGAATTCTTCACTTGTTTTTTTCCAGGCAGCATGTTTCAACTATGCTAACCCCCAAAATAATCATTTTACTAAGCCCAGGCCCATAATCTTTGCTTTGCCATCACCAGACCTTTCTCTCTGAGCAGTCTAACACCAACAGACAACTCTTCAGTCACAGGGAGACAGGTCCCAGCTCTCCTGCACAAGCTTTCCAGGACAAATCAGTGTGTGCAGAACTGGGGACCACCTTCCTGTAACAACTATGCACTGTCAATGTGCTCCTTCCAGAGACACACTGAGAACAAGATCCAGTGAGCCCATGAAGGACTTGTGTTTTGGGGAAGAAGAGTCAAGCCGCTTGCAGTGTGTGACAGGCAGCGAGGACAACCAGCAGCCACCGGAAACAGGGGCCTGTTGGAACTGGGGGTAAATCAACCAGAAATGTCATGCTCACTTCCTCTAGTGGCATTTGGTCCATTTATTTTAATTGCAAATAAATGCAAAGCAGAAAGAACGAGTTGCAGTTATTGTCAGAGATGGTAAAACATTTTGTGCAAAGAGAAAGTTGGTCTTCAACCATCCAAGTCAAAGCCATTGCCTAAACAATGAAGCTTAAAAGATGAGCAAATTGCTGTTTACTGGCTGTTCCAATTCCATACCACTCAGGACAAAGCCAGGGCTGAACACATGAGCAAATTTGCTGCTTAACTTATTAGAAAAACAAGCCTTGAGCAGGATTTGAGCCATTTAAAATCATTCAATCAGTGCAAAGACCAGAGCAGCAGCAGCCAGAGCAGTATTAGTGGGAGCATTATCTGGCCAAATCTGCAGACATTGGTGCAGGCAAAACACATGTGAAGGATATGGCATTAGTGTAACTGGCTTGTGACAGCCTGGAGGAATAACCCAGATAGTGATATGTGCCAAGCAGTTCACCTCAGGCTGGGGAAGGGGAGGGTCTCCGCATGCATGTTCCAATCGCTGGCCCAGCACGGGCTGGAAGGCATTTGCTCCTCACCCTTCTGTGTGCTGAGCAGCTGGGCCAGATTTGACAAACTCAAGCTGGTTTGGGGAATGCAATGCCTCGTTGGCATGAGGCTATTCAAGCTGGTGCCTATTATGTTGCTCATATTAAAATGCTATGAAAACAGGCATTGTGCACTGAGAGGCTGAGCAAACCTTGTTATACAGTAATTATGCAATCAGTGTATAATCTAATTTCGGTGGCTGGGGTGAGGAAGGGAAGTTTTGGTTCCTAGATGCTTGTAGGGGTCTCTACAATGAAATATGCATATAAACATATTTACAACCAGTGGCAATAAAAAATTCTGAGCAATGCTTCTGTGATGTCGAGAGCAACTTACAAAAGCCCTGCACAGCTGGTTAGACTAAAAAAGATTCTTCTACTCAATAGTCACTTTCTGCAATTGAAATGCTCTGCAATTAACAGTGCCTTCTGGAACAGGGCAAGAAAGAGCTTTCGAAACACATGAAAGGGTTTGGGGTTGTTTTCTCTTTTTTTTTTTTTTTGAGATTTTTGCAGCTCTTCCCCTGAATTTGAGAGGAAGCCAAAGCTTTTCAAAGCCTTTTCAAAACAAACAAGCAAAACCAAATTCCCTCTCCACCCTCCCAGTGCGAGGAACACTCTGGACGAGCAAATCGTCTTTTACTGAGATGCTTCCCTGGTGGTGAAAGTCCCACAGGCAGAGCAAGGAGTGGAATTTGGGATTCTTGCCTCCCCATTTTTTCACATCCCTGGTGCTCAGCATAATGTGAACTCAATTATTTGCTGCAGCAGGGTATGAATTTTGCTGGGGGAGAGTTTGATGGTTCGAGAAGCCGTTTCCAAAGAAAGTTCAATCAGGATGGGTGTGTTCCTATGAAAGTTTGACTTTCCCTCTATCTGCAGATTTTACAAAACAGCGTTACTGAAAAGCTCCCTTAGTCTTCCTTTCTATGGACAGGCAGTCCTGTGGCTCTACAGGACAGAAAGGGAGTCAATAAGGAGCCTGGGATTTCTTCTATCTGATGGGCCAAATTCTTGGCCAGTATAAATAGATCCAACTCTGCTCAGTGGGACTGTGGCCATTTATGCCAACAGAGCACTTGGCCCACAGTCACAGCCTGTTTCTTTTTATAAACCACACAAGACATGACCCTAACAGCATGGAGCAGAGTTCAGACCCTGTTACCATCACTTTCTAGGCACGCACAGCTATTTTGATCCAAGGTCCCACTTGTTGCTTCAGCCTGTGCCCAGGAGACACCGGGGTGGGATGAGGGGACGCGGAGCAGCCCCAGATTTGGAGAATCTTGGGTATCTCCATTTTGTGCTGGGTCTCAGGAGATGAGCTGTCAGATGTTGCAGCCCAAATCAGCCCAGCTTAAGCCTGGAGGAGATTAGGAGTAGATTTAGATGGGGTCTATACATAGGGCTGTGGGCATATGTCCCAGCTTGGCTTTGCACGTCACAGATATACATGGAAACTCCCTAGAAAGGCCTTTCTCAGCCACTTTTCCTCCTGCACTGTCTGCCCCAAGCTGTGGCTTTTGCAGCTCCTCATCCCTTCCTCAGCCACCCCATGGCTGCTCCCGTCCAAGGGCACTTGCAGAAATTGCTGCTTTTTCTTCTGCTTTCCTGGAGATGCAGATCTTCTCTGGTCTCTTGGCACTGAAAAACAGGGAGCTGCAATGTGTGCCCTCATACAGTCTTGTGGCCAGGGCATCTAGGCTGTGCCCCTCTTGTACAGAGCTCCCACAGAGCTGGCTGTCTCTCGGGGGGAGCTTTGAAGGGCTGAACACCTGCGTGGCATGAGCACAGGGGCTGCAGGTTTGGGTTGGCGTCAGAGAGCCCATGAAGCCTGAGCAGATTTTCTCCTAACTCATAAAAAAAGTGCTTTAAAAGCTAATTGATTTACACATCTGGTTTTTACAGAACATTTTAAAATGGCAACTCCTGACCCTAAAAAAAAAAAACAAAACCCAACTGATACACAAAGAATTCAATAAATCATTAAAGCTCTGCACCCACAAGCACAGCCACGTCTAACCCTTCATTTTCTGCAGAGGTTGCCATTGCCAGCCAGCTGAACACTGCAAAACACGTCTGCCTCTGGCCAATCATTGCACCTTTGAACCAGCACTACAAAGCTCTGCCTCCCCACTCCTACCTGCAGAGAATTGCTTTTGCTGCTGCCCCTGGGAAGGCATGGAGGGAAAGCACACCTGGGCAGGGGCTGCTGGCCACACTGCAGCCTGTGCTTCACCCTCACCTAGTTTTAGGTAACTTTTCTGGTCAAATTAAACGCGTACAATCATGCTCGGTGTGGGGATGTACTTCTAGCTGCCCATTTGTCTGCCTCTAAAGGATCTACACCTCTCTTGGCCACGTGCAGTGGCTCTGATGCTGGCAGAATGAAGGCAGGCTCCCCTTCATCACTCCACCTCCCAGCCCTGGGCAGCCCACACTCTGGATGTTGCTTCCCATACAGGATACACAGCCTGGCAAGGGAAGAGGTTTCTGCTCTCACTCTCCTCCTTTGTTCTTGTGACATTTTTACTTCCTACAAAATTGTGTATGCCCTCTGGACAAGGGATTAAATTAGAAGATCAATAACACATGAAGAAGGAGTGGGATCAATTCAGAGAGAAGTGGATGAAAGTGGTTTATTACATCTATCTTTTTTTTGCTGGGAGATCTTTCGCCAAATCATTAAAAGAAAAACCAAGTGAATGGAATGATCAGCAACTAAAAATTGCCTTTTTCTTCACAAATTGCTGTGGTGACAATATTATTTTAAATAAAATAGTTAACAAATATACAGAATAGCTAAGACTGCTTTTGAAGTCAGATTCTGATTTCAGTTACCCACTGATTTATTGTAGCAACTCAAGCCATGGTGTTCACATTTACCACCAAATGAATGCAGAGAGCTGCTACGGTAGCTCATCTGACAACACACTATATATCTACACCCAGTGCCTGCTTGCCAAAACACAAACATCCAACTTTTTCTCTCTGCTTGCTTGATCACCAGATCAAGACTCCTTAAAAAATATTGCCCATCAACATGCAGGCAGTGTTACAGAGCTTCTTGCACCTTACATCTACATCCACTTTCACCTCCTTTTATACCAGCAGAAGTCCAAAAGGCAAGTAAGAAAAAAACTACATTCCCACAAAAAAAAAAACACCCCTTCCAAAATGAGAGAACTTGCCAGTTTTTATCAAGTAATAATTTCCAGGTGCAGAGAGCTGTCAAAGCACAAGATGCGCTGAACTGGCCTGGGAATAACATTGCTGAAATCACTGAAAATACTGCAAATCCCCATGAAAGAAACCCTTAGAGCTGCAGAAGGGCCATCAGGCTTGTTGCCTTTTCCTGATTTTCCCTTGCTCTTTTTTAACCCGACTGGGGTTGCTCGTCACTGGCAATAGCATCGCCTTCTGCTTCAGTCTATCTGGATTTGGGATACACAACCCAGAGAAAGATCCAAAGCCTGTCAATTACCAGCAGGCAGGAGATGATAACGCACTTGAAACGGGTCCAACATTTAAAAACCCCTTGCTATAAAAAGGCAAAAAATTATTCAATCCCAGAAAACAGCAGCACAAGAGCTGTTAGAGCTGAGTTGCCATGTTTTGTCTTGTTCAGAGCTGTATCTCCTGCTTTTGCTCTATCATCTGCTATTCACACAACTCCACTTAGCAACCGTATCTGATCAGGCTTGTTCGCCTGCCAGGTGCTATTATTTTGTTTGTTTGTTTGTTTGAATTAGTGCCTCCTCTTTTTTTCTTCTCTTTCCCAGAATAGAGCTGAATCATCTCCTTTACCCCAGAGCTTGGGTGCCTGCTTATTCCCCTTTTGCGTGGCAAAGCTGAGCATCCTCACTGTTGTCGTTTTATGGCTGGAGTGGGAGGAAACAAAACTCATTTTTATGCAAAGCCCCACTGTCTATCAGACATCATAGTTGTCAAGCAGGTCATTAGAGGCCTACTGTGTAAAATGAAGATTACTAATTAGAGCTGAAGCAATAATTTGCAACAAATAATTTATCCAATGAATTTAGATCTTTTTTTTTCCTCCTGGTAGAGTCTCTGTGAGCAGGTTGTTTCTTCACCAGTGTTGGCCACTATTTCACATGGTTTTAACTCGTTAGGCTCGTCATGATTGATTCTGATTTCTCAGTATCACTTTCCTGAACTAGATGGTGAGTCCACATGGACCACGGGATATGGGATTTATCTCCTATGTCTGAAATGAGTAAACAATATATACTTAAAAAGGACATTCCCTGAACACCGATGTGTGTTTCTGCCAACATCATAACCCCAGAGTAGTCTGGGAATTTTCCATTAAAATATGTGTATCTAGCAAAAAACATAACTGCCAGATTCACAGTTTTACCCTGAACACATCTCACATAAGGCAAAAAGAGCCTCTAAGCCGTGGTGTATTATGCAAGTCTTGTGAATAAGTATCACCAAAAATAGGACAAAGAGTTTAACCTGCATGGAAAAGGGGTACAAATGCATCTGTCTGCTAACGTCCCCAAAGGTCCTGTAGGACCCTGCACACATCTATTACATATAGAAGTAACTGAAAATGAAAGCGTGTCATGATCCATGGTCACAGGAAACAGGATTTAGCAAAATCTGATCAGTTGGCTACAATGGAAACTGTCAAAACATGGATTTTGGATAATTTTGATCGACCATTTCCCTTCAGCCCATGACACGTTCTGTTACTTTGGCTCAAAACCTGAATCTGATTCAGCTTGAAAAGAGAAACTGAAATTTCATATTGATTTTCATCCTGTTACAGAAGTCAATTTCTGCAGACATTAATTCCAGTATGATGCACTCTATGAACGTTCAAAGAAAGGTGGAGCACAAAGAAAGGAGTGAAATTCACCCAGTAAATTAACTCCAGCATCCAAGCATGTATTCCTCAGGAAATCATCTGCAATATTCACCATTATTAGTAAGGTAGGGCAAATAACCTGTGGCTGATACTACAGAACCCTGGGTTGCAAAGGAGCAGCTTCAATTTCAGCACTGCTAATGAGGAATACAGAGAGGAGAGGTTAAGAGAGCTTCAATGAATTAAGAGAAGACAATTTGTACCAGACTCTTCAATCCCATCTGCTTCATATCTGGAGCACTTGGTGTTCCCTGCGCTGACTCACTCGCCTCTGTGTTTGCAGGCGGCAGAGGCACCGCTGCCACAGGATGGGAGGTGGAAACACACTCAGCACGGATGTGGGGGGAAAGGAGTGAACACTCAGAGCTTGCCTGTCTAGTCTAAACAGCTCTCAGAGCAAAGCAGGCAAGGTTGATAAAGATGCTGAGAGGGAAAAGCTGGTGAAGGGGTGGGTTTTTTTGGCTTTGTGGCTCCTCTGCAGATCTTTCACCACAAACCTCAGGGAAGACAGGGGAAGGCTGTGGGAATCAAGACTTTCATCTCACAAATCAGGCCTTTTGGAGAGCAGTTGCTGGGCATCGGGTGCTGGAGGCTTTGATGGCTTCCTCAGCCATCAGCTAAGAACATCCAAATCATTGTTTGCTGTCACCAAAACCAAAGACAGCTTCACAACAACCACAGTAGTCACATAGAGGGCGAATGGTCTGGAACAAAAGGAGGTCTGAGGTTCAGCAGGATTTATGATGACTAAATAACAGCAGTGATGAGGGCACAGGGTGTCACCAGGGAGAGAGAACCAAGCAGTGCTAAGGGACATGGGCTGTGCTTCCAGCTTGGCCACCAGTGCTGTGAGCAGCCCTGGGTAAGACTCACTGCCATCTGTAAATGGGAACAACCACTCTTCTTCAAGAGATGCCTCAAGTTCCCTGGATAAAGCATTTTATATAAGACCTAACTTACAATTTTAGTACACAGACAAAATGCATGCAAAAGAAAGGAGCCCAGCTCAACACCTAAAGCAAGGAAAACCTTATTCCAAGCACGCCAGTCCAACCCTCTCTCTGTCCCTCTCACACGCAAAATGAGTGCAGCCAAAGCAGTGTTTTGACTGCGTAGCCACTCTGAACCCACAACATCTGGGTGGGTTTGAAGCGAGGTGCAAGGGACTCAGCCACCTTTGTGGCTTTCTCACCACCTCCCCTGTGGTAATGCAGCCTTTCCTGGGCTGCCTGGCTGCTGGGGAGACGACAGCAGCAGGGCTGCAAAGGCTGCACTTCTCTCTTTAAATACATTTCCCCTCAGACTAGCACAGGTTTAAAAAAAACAAACAAACAAACAAAAAAAAAGAACAACCAACCGTTCAAAAGAGAAAACGACCTTATTCAAAGCTGGCTGAACTCAGTGGGAAGGCTCCTCCTGAATTTCAATGAGCTTCAGCAGGCCCGTGGGGCTGGATTAGCATAAGAGCTGGGAGGAAGATTTCCAGGTGCTCCCCACACCCAGGGCCAGGTTTTCCAAGAAGACTCAGCACCAACATGTTTTGCCCTCCAGCTCTGTGACGTGTGTATAGTCAGGCAGCCTGGCAATGGTGAGGAGGGTTTCTGTGCTGGGTAGGAAACCCTGTCTGCCCAAGATATAGCTATGTATTTCTAAAGGAGGTCATCTAACTTTCCATCCATGTCAGAAGAGGTACCACACAACCCATCCCAGATGTGCTCAGCTGGCTAAGACAAGCATCCATGCTGCCAGAGTTCACCTCTCCAGCCAGGCTTGTGACGGCTTGTTGTGGTCTCCCTACCATTGCTAGGAGAGCCCAGGCTGCAACACCATCACCACCACTAGCAGCTGGGGATGGTATGGGGATGGAGTGATGTGCAGCTCTGGGTGAGACTTCATCTCCTTTGCAGAAATGCAGGCAGGTACATGTGCATCAGCCCACAAAGCTGCAGCCCCTTCTTGATATGGACAACTCAGCTGTTGTGCTCCCTGACCCCATGTCCTCTCTGCAGAGACTGAACCAGGAGGAAGGACCTGGCAGTACCTCCTGTGCCTTGAGCTGCAGAGATGTCCCATATCAATATTCCCAATGCCACGGTGCCAGAGCCCACGAAGGCCAAAGGAAGAGCAGCAGTTGCTGTGAACAGTGCGGTTACTCCTGCCACTGCAGTGGAGGGGGTTGCACTGTCACACCTGCTTTCAAACGGCAGAAAACCAAAGCAAATCCCCTCCAAATCTCATCAAGCCATTGCTGAGTCTGCCAACGTGCAGCAAGCAAGGCTGGGAAGGCAGTGACATTTGCAGGAGGGTTTACACAGCCAGGAGGTGTTTAACCCTTTCTCCCAGCAGGCTGCTAAAAAAATGTGTGTTAGCTGAGAGAGCAGAGGAACAAATCAAGCCTGATTGTGCTGATTAGCAAAAGCACAATAACTCAGTTACAGTCACCTTCAGCTGCCAGAGACAGGCCTGTGTGTCTGCAGTACCTCTCCTTATTTTAATGGGGACCTGAATTTGAATCACAATCTGTATCTCTGCGGTGTGGTGCTTTGGAGTGAATAGGGCTGGGATCCTGCAGCAGCTGCTGCCAGGAAGCCTTGCTAATGGGAGCAGGGTCTGCTTCACCAGCTCCAAACACAACATGTAACTGGGAGTGGTAGAACCATAAAATCATCTTGGTTGGAAAAGACCTTTAAGATCCAGTCCAACCATTCACCTCACATTGCTGAGCCCATCACTAACCCATGGCCCTCAGCACCTCAGCTACACGGCTTTGCAATAACTCCAGGGATGAGGACTCCACTGTGTCACTGGGCAGCCTGGGACAGTGTCTAATAGCCCTCTCAGGGAAAAAGTTCCTCCTCATCTCCAACTAAATCTCCCCTGGTGCAACTTGAGGCCATTTCCTCTTGTCCTATCTCTTGCTACTTGGGAGAAGATAGCAAACCCCACCTTGTTACAACCTCCTGTCGGGTAGTTATAGAATGATCATGTCTCCCCTCAGCCTACTTTACTCCAGGCTAAACATCCTCAATCAGACTTGTGCTGCAGACCCTTCCCCAGCTTCATTGTCCCAGCCTCCCCAGTGCTGAGTACTGGGGCTTAATCACTGCTTCGCTCCTGCTGGTCACACTGTTTTTAATATAAGCCCGGATACCCTTGGCCTTGAACATGAAACCCTGGCACTGTCTCACTGAAGACCTAAATGCTGCCTTTCCAACCCCTCCCTGTGCTCTCATCCTTCAGCTAAAAATTTTAATGAATTCCTAGAATTAGCCCATCCAAATCATCTATTTATGAGTTTATTGTGCTGACCTGGTATGAGTGGAGGTCATTGCAACGGTTCAGTGTAAATACAAGGCACAGCCAGCCCAGACCCCAGTGCTGGGTCTTGAATAGCTAAAGACATTTTCAGCAGCATTATTTCTGTTTTGTTGGTTTTTTTTCTCTCTCTCTCTTTTAAATGCTGAACTGTATGTTTTAGAATACACAGCTGTCTTTGTTCAGAATAAACCAAAAATAGCAGATTTTCCTCTGCTTAGTTGGGTGTTAAATTATTTACATTTCAAAACCCATAAGTAGAAACAATGACTGCATTTCCAGAGCCTGCTCCTGCTGTCAAATATCCTTTTCTCTTCTGCAACCTAATTTAGACTTCCTTTTTAGAGTAGCAGTTTAGCTCCATTCTCAATTATATTAGAGGAACCAAGATTTCAGGCCATTATCTCATCATTTCCATGAATAGCAACTAGAGATGTTCTCTGAGAAGGCAAATATAGACCCGTGGTGCCCGCACAGGTGGTGGCCTGTGGCTGGAGATGCTCAGACCTGGGGAAGAAGGGAGGAGGATTCAGCCCCTCTGGTCCCTTTGGTTTTGGGCCACATGAAGATGCGTTGTGTTGCCCCTGTCAGAATGTCCTTGTTTTCTCCAGGGGCAGAGAGAGCCTCCCTGGGGAGATGCAGCAGCAATGGGCACTGCCCATTGTGATATGTCCTCTCTGTGCCCCCTTTCTGGGGCCACTGAGATGTGTAGTGCTTCCTGCTGGACACCAAGTCTGGCTGTGGGGACGTGGCCACTAAAGTGAACCCAGAAGAAACAGTACTGCCATGAAGGGAACCAAAAGACCGAAGAGAAACCCCAAGGCATGGCAGCAGGCTGCATTCTGAGATGCTTCTTGTGGTCAGGGCTGCGGCATTAAACCCAATGCCTGGAGCCCAGCCCAGGTGAACAAAGCTGCTTTGATATGGGTGCAAGTTGGAACCTGAACAAGGTCTCAAATATCACATAATTTCACCATGCTGCTCCTCTGGAAGGGCTGGCTGAGCCTCAGCCTCTCTTTACTAAACCCCAAACTCCACTTGGCAGCTCCCCGCTTCTCGCTCACCCTTGCCAGGTACTTTGTACTGCTGTTGCCAAACCCCTTGCGCGAGTGCCAGCCACCTTTGCCTCGTTCCCAGGCAAATCCCTGTGTGCATTCCTGCTGCTGTGGTGACTGCCTGTGGAAAGGCAGCAGGAGTTGAGCAGAGACATGAGCACCCTCCTGGCCAAGGAGCAAAGGCTGCAGGTCCTTTTCTGTCTCAGTTCACCAAAACTCCTTGTATTTGTTACTCTCATAGCAGATCAGCATCCCAGTACTGCCCACTCCTCTTGGACTCTTATAAAAGGAATATCCTGCATCTAACTGCAGTCTCAGCATTTCCAGCCCCTGTGATTTTGTTACCAAACTTCTGATATTTGGAATTTTTCATAAAGCTGCAGTTCTTGGATGCAAGTAGTAATTAAAGGAGACTCAGTTTTCCCTGAGAAATGAGAGGAAGTTTCCAGTTTCTCATGCTTTAGAAAAGCTGGAGAAATGTGCCTAAAGGCACAGACTCCAAAAGGCAAATTAAAAGAACCAATATGTTTTATTTCTTTTTAAAACAATTGTGATTTAGGGACAGGAGTGAGGGGTTTGATTCATGATTTATAGATCCTGTGCTTGGCAGCTCTCCAGTCTGAATGAGGGCTCCATGCAGATGGATCTGAGGCTTTCTGTGAGCTGCTCATTGGCTTTCACCTGGATCCCCACAGCACTTTTAAACAAAATCCCCAGAAAAATCTGTTTAAAACTTATCCTACAGTAGGTACAGTTTAAAAACAGTATGTGCCATCTTACAACCTGGCTAGATATGAAATCTCAACTGTTCAGATGGGAGATCTCTCCAGTGTGCCAACATGCTGAATGACACATTTAACTGGGGCAGGGGACACTGAAGGGTTGAAAAAAATGGGTTTCTGTGTGTATTTTGGAGGGCTCATAGCTAGGACTGGCCTTTTTTTAAAAATCCAACTGGTATTTTCATCCGCCCTGTATGTTATTTCATAACCTCACCACTCTGCTGCTTCCTACCAGACCATGAAAAGCATCCCATGCTCAGCTGTGGCTTCCCCCTCTGTGGAGGCTGTCCTTGGGCTTGGCTGATCCAGGAACAGATTTATTGGCCCATAACACCAAATGTGTAGTAAATAGCCTAAAAAAAAGTAGCTCCTTGAGAAAGCAGCACCTTATCAATCTTAATCCTGTACCAAATCTGCACGTCATGTTTGTTTTGAGAAGAAGTCTCCAGTCTTTCCCACTTTATGAGCTGAAAGACTCTGCAACACTATCACACCACGCTGGCCCAGAGCCACAAGGTCACAAAGAGGTGTCAAAAAATGTTTGTGAGCTACAGACACCCACATCAAGGAGTCTGGGGGTGAGATCTTTATAACATGTGATCAGACTGGAGATGCTTCACTTGCAGGTTGTGGAGCCTTGCTAGGGAGGTGGTTATAGTGCCAGGTGGCCCTGACTGAGCTTTCCCCCAGAATTGCAGCTGAGTTGTCTTCGGAGAGGGACTTAGGGCTGAGGCTCTCCAGCACTTGTTGCCTCGCTAAGCCAGGAAGGGGCTGTTGGATATGCTGAAATTGCCAAGGAAAGGACAAAGCCAGTATTTCTTTTCCTATGCTTTTTACCTTTCATACTCTAAAAGCTCTTCTAACTTTCACATTTCCACATACAACTCACAGAACAAAACAATTGATGCCACAGTTGATTCAGAACAGAAAATGTCTACACAATAAAAAAGCAATGTCGCAGTACACAAACACATAGGTTTAATAGTTTAGTGGATGGGCTTGGCAGTGTGAGGTTTGTGGTTGGATTTAAAAAGGTCTTTTCCAACCATAATGGTTCTGTGATTTCTGGAGGGCACCAGACCCATCACCTGTTGTTGAGGCATCCTCTTATGTAGAGAAAAGGCATCAAGCAGACACTGTAGCTTCAACACTGTGGGTTGGGACAAGTATCTGCATGGGTTCTCTGCTTATTGGAGCCACTCTTTACAACAAGGATGCAGTCACTGCCCAGGTCAGGCCTCTCAGAATCCCTTCCCTGCTCCTCACAACTCATCCACACACCTTTGTGCCTGTTTGCAGCCTGGGAACTCCTGGAGTGTTTGTGCCATCACACCCACCACATGTCTGGGGAGCAGCAGGACCATGCTGGGTGTTTGCCCACCCCTGGAGAATGCAGGAGGCTACCACAGACAAAGCTCCTGTAGGGTTTGGTTCTGAACTGTGAATCACACTCCTATATGTGGGCATTGCTCCGTGGGAGAATCCCAACCTTCTCTCCCCAGCAATGGGACAGACCTTATCCCACACCCTTTCCCTCTCACCTTGCATTTTACTCCGTGTTTTTTCAGTTAAAACCTTTAAAACCGGGGCTTTTTGGAAGTCAAAAGCTGAGGAAAGCGATGTAAACAGCTCCACCTTAACTGCAGAGAGCACCTTAAGCTTTCTTCTGGCCTCCTGCCACTGAAACTGCTCCAGGCTGAGCTTTAATCAGAAGGAAGCCTGTGCTTTGCATGGTGGGGGAAGGGGCAGCCAGAAGGACGTTTCTCCATTGATTTTTTTAATTTTGAGAGTTTATTTCTGGGGTGGTGTTTTGTTGGGCTTCTTTCCCCCTTTGCTGCAATACATTTCAAATTGATTTTGCAATCCTGCCTCCCCCAGCCTCGGGCTCTCGCTCTCTCCAAGGTAATTGGGATGAGAGGTATCATTTGTCTCCCTGGCAATCCCCTGGTCCCCTGTGATGCCCTCTGAAGGTTTCCACAGCTGAGCCCTAGGCAGGGACACCCTCAGGGGAGGGCAGTTCCATCCCATGACCCCTTTCGATGGTCACATCTTGGGATCAAGGACTTGTCTCCTCCCTAGGGGTTGCCTGGATGGAAGCTGGATGCCCCCCAAGCCCCTCCAGCCCCAGGCTGTGTCCCTGATCCATGGCTCTCTCTCCATCCCCATCAGTGAGGCAGGCTATTTTTCACCAGGCATTTCCTGCTAATCAGACCATTAGTCCTTGTGCAGATTAACCAGCTAGTTCTCAATTTAATTAAAACACATGCTTTTTTTGAAGAGCCAGAGCTTTCAATCATATTTTATTCTTATCTTTCCAGAAAAAAAACGGGGAAACCAAAGCCATTAACCCTTTCCCTTGCTGAGAGGGGGCATTACATTCATCATTGACCATTTTCCCAATCAGGCTGGGGATTTTTATAATGCTGCTTTGTGCCAGAAGCTGAAGATCTCAAAATATTTATTCCTGCTTTCACAAAGCTGCTTTGCTTCATTCAAATACAATGCAAAAATATGCAAGCAAGGAAGCCTACCATGGAACTAGTATCATTATGCAGAGAAAGCAACGTAAGACCCAATCCTGACTAGACTGGGTGCATTAGGTTAGGTTTCTGGGCCTGAGCAAGTTTTGCATGGTCCTGTCAGTGCTGTGGATTGTGTTCCTGCCCACAAGCAAGCATCAGAGTGGGTGTGGGCACTACTGTAGCCTAGAAAAGGCTTTGCAGGTCACACCATGTTTTTAGGCTGTTGGAAAGTGAAAGACTTCAGCAGCCAAGTAGGGATTTAGGGTGGAGAAGAGACACATAGTGTCGCAATTAACCCTGAGCAGAGGGTGCATGAGGACGGAAATGTTCCCATGTTTGTTTTGCAGTGAGAAAGGTGAGCCCTGTGCTCACCTGGGGGTGCCTGGACTGGCCCTGCTCAGCAGATCAGGAAGAAGATGCTGAGCAGGGGTCAGCATCCTCAGCACAGAGCCTGTGCAGCATCAGCCCCACACACTGCCCTGGAATGTGGGACAGGGCTCTGATTTTTTTTAAGGCCAGGCTTTGATATCTCATTACCAACCTCAAAAATATTTGGCTATAGCTTTCTTTTGAGGTTTGGGCTAAGTCCAGAGACTCCAGCAAGAGAAAAGCCAAATGTAAATAAATGAGTTCAAGCTCAACCCTTTCCATCCTGGGCCATGGGGCGTTCCCTGTCACTGCCTGGGGTGCTGGGAGAGCCCTTCTGCAGATAAACTGTAACACAAAAGTGTTTGCAAAGTATTTTCCAGAGGCAGTTAATGGCTCATCTTCCACGTTGAAAAAAAAAAAAAAAAAAAAACAAAAAAACAAAACCAAACCCCAAGCTAATAATTTGCTTCTCTGCCTTTCCCCATGATAGCAAGCTGTGCCTCTTGAGATTTCTTTCTTTCCTCCCCACCTGGCAGTGTTTCCCACGGCCCGCAGGGTCACAGCCTGCTCCTTGCTGCACAATTTGCCCTTCTCCACCGTGCCCATCCTCCAGCCTGGAGTCAACAGACACTTTGTAAAACATCTTCCACTCTGCTTCTGCTTTGTGTTTCCTGTTAGAGGGCCACAGCGGTTTGTGCTCAGATGTAGTATAGCCCTGCCCTTCCCCTCTGCTCACATTCCAGGTTAAACCCTGCTGAGCACCACCCCAAAGGCAGAGACATGTTTGCAGAGGTGGGAGCTGAACCCCCAGTCTCCCAGGTCAGCCCCAAGCCTGGGTGAAACTTTGTATACTCTTTCAAGGCTTAAAAAGTCACAGAATCACAGACTTTTAAGGGTCGGAAGGGATCTGGAAAGCTCATCCAGTCCAACCCTCCTGCCAGAGCAGGGTCATGCAGAGTAGGTCACACAGGAACTTGTCCAGGTGGGTTTGAATGTCTCCAGAGAAGGAGATTCCACAACTCATCTGGGCAGCCTGTTCCAGTGCTCTGTCACCTGAAGAGTGAAGAAATTGTTCCTTGTATTTCTTTGAAACCTCTTCTGTTCCAGCTTGTACCCATTGCCCCTTGTCCTATCATTGGCCATCACTGAAAACAGCCTGGCACAGACTGTTCCCACAGACTCAGAAGCAATATCCAAACCAGAAAGCAGCAATCAGGAATGGATTCCTACTCATCTTCTCAAACACCTATGTCCTGACAGAAGTAAATATTCACAGGCTGCAAAAGATCTGCCCGAAATCTCTTCCATGAGATCACAGAAGGAACATCCACAGGCAGCCTCTGGCCCTGGGGATGGCTGGTGCTGGAGATGCTATACCCCAGCTCTCTGCTTTTATTTCTGCCTTCCCCTGGGAGCTCTAATGAGATGAAAACAGTTAGGGTAGTCCAGGTCTGGCAAGTTGTCTTTCCCATGGCTAAAATTTCATCACTTTTTGCATGCACCCAAACTGCACTTCTGCCCAATTGCACTGTGGCACATGAACCTGTTTGTGTGTGCACTAGCAGAACATGCCCACAGTCACACATCCCTGTTTCTGTCCCCACAGCAATGCCCGCCCCAGCACTGGTGTTATGGAGAGGGACTAACCAACCATCCCAACTCTCTGTATGTGAAGACATGACGCTGCTGCCTGGCCTATAGGACCCTTCATCAAATTGGTGCCTGGGAGCTGCCACGTGTGCCCGAGTGCTCTCACATCAGTGAGCTGCTTTCAAGGGTCATCTGCAAGAGAGATGTTGGCTTTCTGTGCTGGTAGTACACTTTCCTACTTGAATTGCTGCAACATCAGCCAAATAAGTAGGATCTCAAATGATCACAAATGCAAGAAAACTCCTAGGATTCAACATGCTGGGAATATTAAGCTACTGTCTGGAAAAAACATACAAAAAAATGCCCTTGATTCATTCCTGCAGCTCCTGACATATAAATTAGGTAACAAACCTGACCTGTGACGTTTCTCCGAGAGACTGGCTGAGACATGACAAATATGCTTTTTGACATACCAGGGCTGATTATTAAAAGCACTATGGGAATAGCTCAGAGCCTCTCAGGTTATAAAATCCAAGAAGCCACTTGAGGCAGAGTCCAGTGCTGTTGGAAAGCCTTGAGGCCCCATCCCCCTACTGCAGGCCAGCTGTGCCCATAGCCCTTGGCATGGCAGTACAGAGGGCACTGAGGTGCTTTCAGGGAAAATCTTCACTCCTAGTCATAAGGACATTGGACTGTTTTGTGTTTGAAGGCTGAGATTCAGGTTTATGGGGGTCTTTTCTGGCTATCAACATGGACGTGGCTCCCTCGTTGGCTCCTGGGGTGGATGAAGGCAAATTCTTCCTCTTCAGGACCTAGAGGGTCACACCTTGCCACCTCCTGAAGTTATGCTGCCAATATTGCCACTGATAAAAGCAGTTTTCTAGGCATGTAAAAAATGAAAAAGACTTCATTGCCATCATGCTGGATTTATTGTGTTGACAGACGTTGGAGCAGGGCAGCTGCTCATGAGAAGTGGACTCAGCATTCACTGGGGATGGGCTAGGCAGAACACACTTGTTTGAACTATCCCATATTTACATTAAGGCTGTAAAACCCAAATGTGCATCCCAAAGCCTGAGCTATGAAGTATCCAAGACCCTGCCCAGGTCTTGCTGGTTGAGGGGATAGTCTTCTGGAAAGCAGTGAGGCTGGGGCACTGGCAACACAACTTGGCTGAGACTCTGAAGGCAAGCATGGCCATGGTTGGGCTTAGGGGAGATTCTGCAGTGCTCTTGGCACAGGAGTCTGAGATTTACCAGGGTGGATTTTCACCTTGTGCCTGCTGATGCTGACAGACAGCTCAGACATTTGGGACTGGCATCACTTGTGTCTGCATGCCCCTGAACAACACTGCTACCTGCCACATTCACCTGAGGGCACCTGCCTGCTCCCCTCCACAGCCACATCCTCCACCTGCAAACCTGGGCTGGGGGCGAAAGGGCTGAGCCAGCCTCCAGCCACACCACACCAGCATGTCCCCTGCTGCTTGAGGGCACAGGTCTGGGACAGAATGATGATCCCAAGGCTGCACGTTCCCAGGATGATTTTTTCCCAGTAGAGCCATGCAGGCTCCCTTTGGGCTCAGCCAACACCTTCTATTCCTCTCCCCTCTGCCTGAACTGTTTCAGTCCTTGAGTTTCAACATGCACTTTCACAACACATGGCTTTGTTTCAAAGAGTGACCCAACTACAAATCAGCCCCTTCAGCTCCCTAGTCATGCACTTTACATTAGGCAATTAAACTGAGCAATAAATATCACTTTGTTGTGAACAAGCCTCCATTTCCTTTCCTATTTTAATAATAATAATGGTCAAACTTCTGTTTAAGAAGCAGTTTCTGGTTCTATTAGGAAGTGTGCCAATCTATTCAAAGAGACACAAGATTTGTATGGAGAGGTAATAGCTTTTATTAAGCCAAATTATATAATTAGTGAAAAAAAAAAAAAGCCAGCCAAGTTTTCAAACACACAAGCTCTTCTTCAGGGCTGGGGAGAGGCAATGACTCCTGGCAGCTGCAGAACAGCTGGATGTCAGGTATTGCTCTAGCCCAGGTCTCTTTGATCAGCATTGCTCTGCCTGGGGCATGGTGTCTGCACAGCAGAATGAGTGCTGGCTCCCACACTTGCCTGGGCTGCGTTTCACAGAGGCAGCTCTGGTTTGGGCACTGTGTGTCCTCAGGTTACACTGAGCATAGCTTTAGAATTTAGAGGTATTGGATTGGGTTTTTCTTTGCAAGTTTGAGTCTATTTCATAGCTTTTAGGAGGGCCCCTGACCCACAGCAGCCACATCTCAGTCAGTGGTACAGCCATATGAACAAAACTGTTAAACACACAGTGCCTCAAATGGCTTGTGTCTCCTGCTGTATACAAAGAGCTCAGAGGAGAGTTGTTTTTTGTAAGTAATATTCTGAACTTTTGATAAAGGCACATGGGATTCCCACAACTTTGTCTGGCACAGCCTTTGCTTCCTCTTTCAGACTGGAAACCTCTTGGGGCAGGGACCATGGTTTTAATTATACACAGCTCCCAGCTGAGCAAAACCATCAGTCCCTGTTAAGTGAATAAATAATTACTTCAGTGAAGCACAACTCATTCCTGGCTCAAACCCATTACTGAAATATTCATAGGTCATAGTGTATTTGTAAGTATAACTTCAATAAGATATGCAGCTTGGACAACCCATCAGCAAAACCATCAAATTAGCTGCCAAATCCTGTAATGTGTTTTGGTGGCAGATGTTTCAATTTGTTAGTGATGCACAAGCATTGTTACCTGCCACTGCAGGAGCACAGGACTGTGTCACTGGACTCCATGTGAGGTTGTCTCTGTGTGTTCCTCCAAGGCTAGGGGAGAAGAGCCAGCTATAGCTGCTGACATCTGGCAGCACAGCTGGCCTGGACCAGTACTCTTGAGCAAAAGGGAAATGCAGGATCAACCCCTTTTCATCGAGGGATCAGGCCCTGCAAAACTGGGCTGCTCCCAGCACTCACATCATGCAGGTTTAACAGGCACTGGGGAGAGGTCCTTACTGCCCACATCCCATCACAGCCCTGCTAATATGCAGAGGAGACTTAACATTGAATCACCAGCAAATGATGTTTGATGTATGTCTATCACATTCCCTTTTTATGCTAGTTACTAATTTGCAGGCGAGTAAGAGCTAGATGAGCAGAGAATACTTAGAAGAAATAAACCTCCAACAATTCCCAGGAGAAAAATACAGATGGCTGGGTGGGACACAGGTTTTCCTCTTGATTTACTGTGTGCCTGAAAGCTCCTGAACAGTGTTTATCCACTGTTTAGATCCTTGAGGAATAAAAAGACAAACTGACCCACACTCCCACAAGGCCTTGTGCCCTAACAGGCTAAACATTTTCTTCTCTCACATTCAGCTCTGGAGAACTGACACTTTTGGCACACAGCCATTGCCCCAGTGTTGGATGCTCCCTCTGGCTGGGTCCCAGATCATTGTTTCCAATGATAATGTCTCCTGACATAGCTCAGCATCCCACATAGCATTCCATCAGACACAAGAGTTGCCAGACTCCTCCTTCCCCCACCACCATATTCCCAATTTTATATTGCTTTTGCACAGCTTTCTCATCACCTTCAGCCAGTGCCTCCATTCCCAGCCACACTGGATATCACTCAGGTGTTTCTGGACCACTCTGCCCATCTCAGTCACACTTTCTTCCCTTGGGTTTTATCTCTATTTTTTCTCAGAAGTTGCTGTTGGTTTTGTGAGCTGCTGTGCACGCTCAGGCACCACTGAGTAAACAACAAAGTCCCCAGCTGCCCCCATCATCCTGTCATCCACTGCTGACATCCACACACACTGCCTGTTTACCACATCACTGGGGGAGCTTCTGTTTAGTTCACACATCTCCCTAGCACTATCCAGAGTGGTGATCACAAGCTTTATAGACAGATATCCCCTTATGGTTATCTCATCTAGGAGGTTACACAGAGTATCCACTTCATACCTTCCAGTGCCACCAAATGCTAAGTGCAGTGCATTAGGCACAGGATCATTCAAAGAGGAAAGAGATAAAAATCACAAGCGCTACAAATACACAGCAGGCAGACATCAGAAGTCTCAGGACTCACACAGTCAAGAATCTTTTTGGGTAAAAAGGCAGAGATTATTGCAGGAAGCCTGAGAACAATGCTTGACTATTTAAGGACAACAGCGCTTCCTTTCTGAACATCAGCATCATTTATTTGTTTTGGAGGCCAGCCAGATACCATTTGATGTCTGCTCTCCTGTTAAGGTGGAAAAGGAGTTGAAAGAACTTGCTCGATATTACCAAAACATAATTGGCCATTCATGTGCATTAATGCCTTACAAACCATCCATGACTGTCAAAATATTTTGCATACCAGAAATACAAATCAACTCAAAAAGCTGTAGAACTCTTTAAAAAAAGGTCCCTTGAGGATGATTAAAATCCATTGTTGCAGGTTACTGGCAGCTGCAAAGATATTCTGACCGCTTTTGTATTGCCCTTATACTCTTCCCAAGCCACCCAGCATTAGTTATTGAATAGAAACAGGCTATAAATGGGCTTCTGCAAAGACAGTGTGATGTCTTTACACTTGCCTATGGAAGAAGTACATTTTTCTAGCCTCCCTCTTTCCTGAGCAGGGCCACAATCAGCCAACCTTAACAGTAATTTCAGATTTTCTCTACCACAACATTAGATTTCAAAGCAACATTCAGAACTAACCACACACTGGCTTCAAAGGCTTCATTACCATCCTATTCTGTAAGGAGAATTCAAGTTTAAGTAGTTACCAGGCTAGCTGATAGCTTGAAGAGATGGGGAATAGGATAGTCCTGTCACGCTTCCAAACAAGGAGATATCTTTCCATCTCTGTCAGTACTGGGTAGCAGCATCCCTGCTACGGAAAGTTTAACTGACCTCTAACTCTTCCTTTCCATCTTGGAGCTTTCTGTATCTTCCCAGACTTCTGTTGGAAAGACCTAAAAATCTATCAAGTGCCTATTTTTGAGAATGGCACTCTTTCAGCTGGTGAAGATTTACCTCTCAAAGCATGCTAAAGGCAACAGTTGTTTTCCAAGTCTTTAGCTGAGAAGAGAGCAATTTTACATCCGATTTCCATATCTTACCAAGCAGAAAAAGGATCTTCCCTACACCTCATCCAGGCACCACAATGCTGTGCTACAGCTTACTGTGCTACTAAAACAAGACAAGATCCCTGGTCTCTATTCAGAGCACTGACGTATCTTCAAAGAACATTACAACAAATGCACAGAAGAAAAAAAAAAAAACAGATCAGATCACTACAGTTAGCTCACAGATTGGCATCACCTCTTCCATGAGGTATAAAAAGCACAGCCAGTCAAACACTTGTGCTGCTACACTTTGATGTGTGTCAGGGCACTTTGCTCCTAGATGAGCACAGGAATGAGATTCCCATTCCTGTGAGTTTAAAACAGCGTCTCCCTCCTTTTTGAGAATGTCTGCAAGTCCCCACAGACTAAGAAGTGAGGAATAATTTCATACCAACAGCACAGTGTTTCTTATGCTTTATCTCCAACCTTACCCATCATTTAACAACTTCCCCCCACCCCATCATAAAAGTGAGACAAAAAAAAGACTGAGATAGAGGTGATGAGTCATGGGCTGGTCCTGAGGGTTTAGTTCCACAAAGGTCAGTAGCTCACCAGAAACAGCAGGGCAAGCTCCATTTGCAGGAACAGTTAAAGATTCTTTCCAAACATTAACCACAGTAGCAGAAGTCACGATGGTTTTGCCAGTCACATGCAACACAAGTCCCAGCTTTTTCCCACTAATCAATGGAACAAACAAATTTAACCCTTTCTATGAACCAGAAGTTGAGAAGCCACAGCAATTCAGCAAGAAAGGGGGAAGAAGTGGATTAAGCCAAAACAGCAATAGCCCCTTTGGACAGCAGCACAGAAACAACATCTAGCTGGATTTCAGTGTGTGGTTGCTTTGCAGCTCTAGGGCAGGTCAGACCATGCAGCCTTTATATGGGGACTGGACTCTGCTCACTCATCCCTGCTGCTTTTCTTGCAACAGCCAGTGGTAACAGGGGGAAGATTGGCATCCCCTGCACTGCCCTCCCCAGTATGCCAAACAAAATTGCCCTGGGGCAACTAAGGCGCTTTTTTTTCCCAGGTTTTAGTTTAAAAAAATAAATCCCTGTCTCAACACAAAACACAAATCTCTTGCCCAAGTGCTAAATAGCTTAATTTTCCCTCTACTTCTATTGCCCTGCAACTACTTTGGTGTTATGCCATCATCAATGACATAGTTTGCTTGAGGCCCTTACTAATGAAGTGCAAAAGAGGTATTAATAATGCAGTCCACTCCTCTGGCTGTCTGAGGGTTACTTTTAGTGCAAGTGAGGGGAGAAGAGGGTGTTTCTCTCTTCTGCCTAAATAACAAAAGGACTCTCCAGAGCAGCCTGCAACATCTGCTGTAACTGCTTCCTCCAGACACCCCCTAAACCCCCAGTCTGGGGAATTTGTTGGCTTTGGCTTCATTTCCAGCTGGCCTGATCTGAGAACAGGTATCCCACAGCTTACACTGCTCTGATCTTGATTTACAAGAGCCTGAAAAATCATGATTAAATATCAGAAGTCCTGAGGTAGCACTAGTATATCTTCACAGCAAGCTTTGTTCCTTAGTCACCCCTTAGGGACTGCAAACTGTTAATGACTCTACTGCTGCTTTTCTGTACTGCTTTGTGGTCAGACCCCTTAAACTCAGATTGAGCTTGCAGCCTCATCGGGTTTCATTCCCTACTTCTCTGCATTCCTGGCCTTTTGAGGCAGGTTTTTATTCTGAAGATTAGTCCCAATTTGATACATTAACCTCACTGAGGACTCAGTTACCTTTGAAAGTGACATTTATTTCCTTACTGCCATCATACTCAGGGAGGTACTTGGAGTGTTCCAGAGGCTCATAGTCCTTAAAATCTTACCTGTTGGTGCAGAGAACCTGTTGTGTCCCTGAAGAGCATTGTCCCTCTGATACTTCATCCTCCATAGCACATTCAATCTGCTTGAAGCCAGATCTCAACACAAGACCTTATTCTTGAGGTATTCCATACACTGTCCCAAGGTAAAACTCTCCTCACACAGTCCCCTCTCTTTCTCGCACCATTCTAGGCAAGCTAGCCACTCTCAGTCCTTTTATAGGAGAAGTTTGAGCTGCCCTAATTCTCTGCAGCTGAGCTGGAGGCTGCAACCCATCTGCACCTGGAAACTAGGGCCCTCTGCACCTTACTGCTTAGGAGGAGATCATGGACTTCAGCTGGTGGTGCCGCTTGTTGGGGATCCTTGTGTGTCTGATGTCCCTACAGCTCTGATAAATTACAAAGTGTAGGACACAACTGGGGCTTTCTTTCTTAATCCCTATTGTTTTAGTGAGCTGTGGTTGCATTCCTGGGGCAGGGTCTGCTTTTCAGATTGGCAAACTGCAGGTTAGGCTTTCAGTTGATTTATGGCTTGTTTTCCTAGAGTGGCTAGCTAGCTAACACAAAAAAAGGACAAAAAGGCTCTAGACAACATATTTCATCTTGTTTCAAGACCTTTCCTAGAATTTTGGCTCACGGGCTAAGGGGAGGTCACTTTTCCATGGAGATAAAACACAAAGCAGTGAGAAAACCATAGTTGTACTCATTGAGAGTTGAGGACTGGGTTTTGGAGACTCCCTGATAAGGTGCATCAGGCTCTCCAGTTCCCCATTTTTACGTGGGATGTTTCTGCTGACTGCAGAAATACTCTTTCTGCAGATACCTCTTGGCCCAAGCAGCTTTAAGATGACCTTTGGGTCCTTGCCCTTTGCTTGGATAAGATGCTGAGAACTGTCTTCAGGAGCATTAAAACAAAACCAAGCCTAAATGTAGTAGATGTCTCCTGAGAAATACCGTGATGCAGGCTCTGCTGTGCTGTACTATCAGAGGGGAGAATAAACAGCAGAGCACAAACACTCCTGTGGCACAGGTGTTGTGGCCTCTGTTCAAAGCCTAGTGGCAGCCCAGCCATGGCAGGCCCTCAAGGCTGCCCTAGGACACGGTGAGAGCTTGAGTATTACTGAATCATTCTGGTTGGAAAAATACCTTTAAGATTAACATCTCCAACCACTCACGTCACAGTGCTGTGCCCACCACTAAGTATTTCCAGGGTTGGGTACTCTATCACCTCCCTGGGCAGCCTGTGTCAGTGTCTGAGGATGGATGCCCATATTCCCCCTGCAGCTGGCTCCAGGCTGTAGCTGAGCACATCCATGTGCAGCCCGCTGCTGGCGTTACCCCGCGTCACTGCAGGCAGATTGAGGTAGATCTGGAGGTGGTGTAGGGTGTGTTAAAGCCCACGTGAGGCCTGAACCAAACCTCCACTCTTAACAAACCTCTGTTTGGCTTTAATAAACAGGGCAGTGCATAATGCTCCCTTTTGTAGACCAATGTGCTATAATTATTGCTGCCAAAGACCTTGCTTCCTTAATGGCTCAGTAACAGATGAGATCCAAGAGACCTGGGAGAGAATTCATGTACTTCACTGGGAAGTCAGAAAATGGAAGGAAGAAGAATTTAAAAAAAAAATAGGATTCTATCACATAGCTCTTCTTAGCTTTCAACTTGGCCCCCTCAAATGTTTCCAAAACAGCAGGAATGCGACTTGGCTGGAAGTCTCTATTATGTAATAGTGATTTCTTTGTTTCCTCTCACTTTAAGGTTTAGCAACAGGGAAGGAAAAAAAAAAAGCACGCAAACTCCTCATATATAGAAAAGAGGGGGGTGCGGGTGTGTTAAGACGATGCTGAATCCCTTTGAGCTATTAATGGAGGATTGCATAACAGCTGCCGTGGGGTTGCTAGGTTTTACCACGTCCCCTCGCCGTGTTAAATATTAACAGTACTTGTACTTTCGGCTCTGTGGCTGTCGCGGAGCCTGGAAACGGCCCCGCCAATCCCAGCTGCTGGCCGGGTTTCCATGGAGCCCAGAGCACCCCCTTCTCTTCATTCACAATGAAAGACTCCCGGCGCTTGGCTAAACCCGTCTCCAAAACACGAGGCGCGTAGAAGCGCAGCCGAGAGGTTTTTTGGGCTCTTGCTCAGTGCCTCGTGTGTGCGGGGGTGTGCTCCTTTCACCCTCAAAAGATTAAAGAGCGAGGTTTAGAAATGCTGCCTATTCTGTCTCGCCTGGCAGATCTGCAGAGCCGCATGGTGCTTTTAACCCTCCTGTCACTGGCTCCGGAACCTGTGCAGGTGGATTCCTTTCCTTCCTTAAGGAAGATGGGGACAGACATTTCAAGGAGGTCTCTTTATATAGAACTAAGGGTAATGTTTTTAAGCTAAAAGAAGGTAGTTTTAGCCTAGATATAGGGAAGAAACCTCTCACGATGAAGGGGCTGAAACACCAGGACAGGTTGCCCAGAGCTGTGGCAGATGCCTCATCGCTGGAAACATTCCAAGTCAGGTTGGACAGGGCTCTGAGCATCCTGATCTAGTTGAAGGTGTTCCAGCTCACTGCACGTGGGGTGAACGAGCTGACCGTTAAAGAACCCTTCCAACCCAAACGATTGTGCCATTCTCTCCCCCATTCCCCCTCCTCATCTACCTTCCTTCTGTTTCTTGGCTTAAATTAGACTGTAAAATCTTCAGGATTAGATATGTAAGAAGTAAATATGACATCTCTTGAACCATGGGTTCGCCTTCTTTTCCCCTCTCATCAAAACCTTGCAGATTTACATTTAAAGCATCTTAATGGAGTTAATGGTGCAGATTTTCAACACACTGGCTTCATGGGTCCAGTTTATGTCCATGTTGGGATCAGTTTTCACCCAGCATGGATGCTGACAGGCTTTGCTTGCTGTTGCTTTCTGGAGAAGGGCAACGGTAGATGCAAGAGATCTGCATACTCAATATGCATGGGAGCTCAAACAGCTTTTTATAAAAAAATGTCTCTAATTAGGCTAAGTAGGGTGTTGGACTCAAGTGCTAATTAGAAATGACCATTCTAAAATACGTGAGGATATTTAGGGCTGTGTGCTGTTTGCAAATTCAGGTTCCAGCTCCTGGATTTGTGTAACATGAGTCAGTCCACCTAATCCCTTTTAACCTGTGATATTGTTTCTTTTGTTTCAATGGTTTGACAGACACACCATGTCTAAGAAAATGGGTTTCTAGCACTGGGAATGCTCAGGCATAGGGCATGATGTTATCCCTGACCAAAGGGGGAAGGGAGTGTTTGGCAGTGAGAGCAAAGGTTGGCAGTCAGGACTGTGATTCTTTTCCTTGTTTACCCAAGCACCAAGGAAGGCGTCCCTGGGAGTACCTTGAAGACCCTTAGGAGGTCTGTAGCCTTACTCAGAGCAGGTTCGGAGAGGAGGACAGACCAGGGTTTACTCATCTGGGTCCTGCAACACTCTGAGACCGGCGACAGCCCAGTCTCTCTGGGTAAACATCACACTGCTCCTGGCCAGCTCCTTCAGCATGATTTGAGATGTGTGAAAAGAAGAACCTGATGCTCTTCTGGCATATACCCCCCTTCCTATTGCAAGTGCAACCTGTGATTCTACATGCAGGCTTGGAAGCAGACACAAGTCTTTCCTGCAATTGCACTCCTTCAATGAGGACTTCAGGTGCACTGGAAACAGGAAACGGTACCTTAGATGTATGGGCAAGGAGTACCGCCAGAATCAGTCCTGAGTGTCAATGGAGAGGGTTGTTCCCTGAGCTGGGCATGGAGAGAGAGTTTCTGTTCTCTTCCTCTTCCACTGGAGCCATCAACAGACAGAGCTGAGACCAGCCTGGGATGTTCATAGACATACAAATTTCCAGTGAAGTGGCTTGGTAGGAATAAATTGAACAAAAATATCTGCTCTAAGACCACAAGTTGAGGGATATTGAGATTATGACACCTATATATCAGCTAGGCAGGGCTCTTGGCACCTTTTAAGATGAAGCTACACAAACAGGAATGGGAACCCTTCAGGTCACTTGTGCAAATAGTGGCTGCTTCAAACAACCAATTAGTGGAAACAAAAACAACCTCTGCTTCCTGAACCTACCCTGCAGGGTATAAACAAGGGCAAGGTGGTGCCCTTCCAGTGCCCTCATGGTTATGGCTTGGCAGCACTGAGCTGAATTTGGTCAGTGCCCATGTGGTGTTGCCCAGGCACTTTCTCTTTGGAAGGGTTGTACAAGGGGTGAATATTGGGCCCTGTGCACTGCCTACTGAATGACTCCTCTGCAGTTTGTCCAGAGCACCTCTCATAATCTCAAAGAAGCCTGACTGGTGCTGGAGTTCTGCTGCACTCATCATAATATTTTCTTTCCTCTTGTTTGTTGTTTCCTTTTTTGCTTTGTTTTTTTTTTTTTTTTAGCAGACCTTTGGGGATAATTAAACTTGCCCACAGGGTCAGGCTGGATGCTTCTCTGCCAGACAGGAGGTCTCTGAGCCCTAAAGATGTGTTGTTGTTGCCTCCTGCACACATCCAGAGCTGTGCAGGGACTTGGTCACATGGAAAAATAGCCAAGGAAAATATAACCCCATTCACCAGACTCCAGCTAAGAGGGAAAACCAGGCACCTCTCCTCTTGCAAAGGCAGCAGCACAAGATGGGCCTATCCTGCCCTGTTTGAGCCCACCATGCCCAGGATGCCCAGCCAATGTTGCTCCCCGTCAGCCACTCTGCCAGACAAAGGACTTTTCATGGGTTTAATCCCCATTGTCTCCACATCTTTCTCATGGTGAGGATGAGGACGAGATCCTGCTTTACCCACAGTCCACGATCACTCTATGGATATCCTTCTGTTTGCATTCTCATGGGATTGAAAGCAACAGTACAATTTACTACCTGCTTTCATGCCCGGGTCCTCCTCACTGATCCTACTCATGGGTAGCTGTATTTTCCCAGACAGGGGCTTGTCAGTGCTGCAGTCAGACACAGCCTTAGCGAGCAGTGGGTATTGCACTCAGCCCTCCACATTTTGAGACCTTCTTGAGTTACATCCTTCTTCCTTGCTCCAGTGGATATTTCTGACCTGTTCTGGCCTGTTCTTAGGAGACAAATGTTGTTGTTCAGGTGTTTAATGATGCCTTAATACACATCCCAGCTATAGCTACTCCCTTTCCAGACTGATTACTCTTAGCTTGATCTAGTTACCATGTTACAACATTAAGAGTTTTAACTGAAAATCAGTAAACGTTTGGACAATGCTGGGTTGTGTTAAGCCCACGTCAAAACACAAATGGGCTGAAGTCCCAAAGCAAAGGAGTTGTTATAAAGCTGATATAAACCCAAGCTGGTCTAGGTCCAATGTTTGCTTGGCCCCAGTTCAGATTCATTCCTGAAGTCAAACTGGTGAACTTCCAGCCCTCAGGTACATTTACAGGGGATGAACATGAACATATCTATGGCTTAACAGAGCCATAATTTCTGCTTGAATACTTTATTATTTGAAAATCATAAATAAGGTGAAGTGAAAAGGACAAGCCCCTTTAATCTACGAGTGGTGTGCTAAATGACGGTGGTAAATCTCTGCAGCTCCATGGCAGTTATGGCTGATTTGCACTGCCCAAATGGCAGTGATTTTATCACACAACCCACACTGAAGGTGTGGAGATTAGCTTTCTGAGAATAAAAAAACCCCTTTTCTCTTGACCAGGCTTGGATGGGAATAGTCAACAAGGCATTGCAGAGAGATTGGGTGTATTTTGCTGTTCCAGTGAAGGAAATGCCCACCCTGTGCTGGCCATGAACTTTGTCAGACTCCCTTCTTATCTCTTTCTTCACATTCCTTGTCATTCTTGATCTATTTATTGCTCTGCTCTGCATGCTTTTGTAGCCCAGTAGACAAGGCTGTCTAAAGGCTGACGTGTTCAGATGTCCCTGAGGAAGCTCCCACCCCCAGCAGCATGGATACCATCTGTGCCAACAGTCCCATGGGCAACCCTCTCCCCTCCATTGTGGACATGGCTGAAACTTATTTTGATGAGATTTAACTGTAACTCATATATCTATGCAAGGTGCTCACGTGCTTTAAACCATCCACGTTGTGTGTGTCTAATCAAATGGTGGTGGACACCTCGGTGGTGGTGGGGCTGTTCTCTCAATCTGGATTTCAGCCTTGGTCAGGATGGAATGAAACTCAAAATAATGCATCAAGATTTAAGCATAGTTATATAATTTTCTGTTTTGGGGCTTAATGTTTCTCATTTAGTGGGGAGCAGACCTGGCACATGGCATTTTAGTGTGCTTTATTTTCAAAGCACTTTGGAATGCTCTTACAGGAAAGGCACGATGTTCGGTTTTCTCATGATGCTGCATTGCTTGGGACAAACTGCAAAGTGCTGCTGATCTTCTCATCTCTGATGTGCACAAACATTCAAAGGTTTAATTTGTACACAGCCTGGCTCCTTGAGAGTTTCAGTGCTGGGGAAAGCAAGGGTCTCTCTGGGAACTGTCAGTCAAAGCAGATAATCTCAAAAGGTTTTTTCCCCCTCTGTCCATCTCTTAACAGTGTTAGCTGAGATGTAAGAGCTGAGGAAAACCACCCTTGCAGCTTCTACTTGCAAAGAGCAGAAAAATCCAACTAATTCTCTTTAAAACAAAGGAAAAAAAAAGGCATGTTATTCAGAAAGAATTTCTGTCTTCCTTTGGGTCCCACTGGAGTTTCCTCTGAGGCAATCATTGAGTAATAACCAAGAACAGACTTTTTAAAGAAGCCCCTTGTTGCTGTCACATTTATTGCACCATGCATCCCACCCTTAAATCGGTGACCTAAGAATCTGAGGATGTGTGCACATTCTCTGCACATGATACAGGTGTGCCATATAGTGCCATGTAGAGCCATGTAGTGCCATGTAGTGCCAGAGTGTCTCTGCTGCAAGCCCCAGTCTCGAGTGCAGCATTGGCACTGTGGTCCCTCACTGCTGCGGGACTTGATGGCCAAGGAGATGTCCTTTAGCATGGGACAGTCCTTTACAAGTCCTTTAAAGATCTATGACAGAAAAAAATACATTTGGGGTTCTTCCTTAATCCTTGCAAGTTTGGTTTGTGGGTTTTTTCACAAGAGCTGGAGAAGCCTTTTTGAATGAGATCAACATTTTATCAGGAAAAAAAAGGTTCTGTCTCCTGAGAGTTATAGAATAGTTAGTTGACAATGTGGCACTCAGCACACGGTTGTAAAGCTCCTCCCCTGTTCTGTCAGGGTTGCAGGCCTGTCTGAGCTCAGAGAAAATTGCTGGGGCAAAGGGAATTTGAAGACAAGCTTGTTTGAGGTGGACAAGGCAGAGAGCTGAGAACACAGGTGTCTAAATTACTTCAGGAGGCACAATATTTTTAAACACTTTCCAGAGCTTTAGAAAATTCAGACTGAGCTGTTTTGCTCCCAAATTTGGAGGTTTCTGTTTCCAGCCACTTTATAAAAATCATCTCAGTCTCTTGAATGGAGCTGGTTAGAGATTTATTTCTAGTTCATCACTGGCCAAGAAGGGTGACAAAATGAGTGTGTTTGAAGGGCAGGAAAACCCAATTTGTGGTTATTGAGTTGGGGAACAGCTTCCAATCTCACAGAAGCAATATTTGCAGCTGTTTATACATGACATTATTTCCTGGGTACCTGGCTCATAGGTACAATTAAGGCCTTGTAAATCTGAGGAGGTCTTAAATTAAGGTACCAAAATGTGCCTGCAAACGTTTGTGCCTGACATTTTTCAGCTGTAATAATGGAAGTTCTGTTAAAGCAAAGATGAAAAATTGGTCCTATGTCAATAACCTGTATGAATGATGCTAGAGAGAACTGGCAAGTCATCAAAAGACCCTGTTCTCTATTTAATTCTCTTCCCAGCTCATTACGGATTATCACGTTTTGTCTAGTTAGTGCCATGATTATGGAAATAGAAAAACCATTTCTCTCCGCTTCTTATCTAAAAGATGAATGAGGCACACATAATTGGCTTAAGTTATCATTTAGAAGTGAGCTCCAGTGATGCAGGTTTGGGTTTTTTCTGTCCTCAACTCGAAGTTCTGAGACACAGAAAACTGCTGACACACTCCTCTAGTTGTTTTCTAACCCCAACATCCACATTCTAAGCCAAAAGTAAGAGGCTTACTAAGGGCTGAAGTACTTGTTGTTTTTTTTTTCCCAGAAAGATCCACTGTAAATAACCCAGCAGGCTGAGATGATCACCAGGGCATAAATCACCAGCAACAGAAAGAGCAGCTGAAGGACCCAAGCATGTCCAGGGGGCTGCGTCCTCCCTCACCTTGGATGCTGACCTCATCCCACTGCCCATGACCTGCCTGAGCTGCGGCTGCACCTTCTAGCTGTGGCATCCCCAAAACACCCTACGAGCTCCAGGCAGCCTGGACTCCCACCTCCCAGCATGTGCTAGAAAAGGGTGAGGGATCTGTACACCAATGTTTCACCTTTTAATAAAAATTGAGAACTAAAATGGTAAAGAAAAGGGGGGTGATATCACCAAAAAGAGCTTCTCTTGCCCCAAATTAAGCTCTGAAGTGTTGAAGGTGCTCTAAAATGAGCACTTCCCACGGGGATATTGAGCATGACCTCACTGAGTGGGAACCACAGAGTTTGCACGTTTGGGCCCACAATGCTTGTACTCTGGTGCTTCAGAGGGTCTGCCAAAGAGTCGAGCAGCCGTAACGGTGGGGCCATCTGTCCTGCCTGTGCTGTCAATGCCTTTCCTCAGGTGTCAGAAGACACTGGTTGATGATGTTAATAGGAAACCATAAAACACTGGGAGAAGCCCCAGCAAGCTGGAAAAAAAGCCTTTTCTTCCTCCCATATTCCCTTATATCTTTACTCAAAGAGAAAATTGTCTCTCAGGAAAAAAAAAAGAGAGAAAGCATATTGGTTCGGCTTGATTTTCGCAGTGGAAAAAAAGAGCAGTGGGAAGGAAACAGGATGCTTTCCCTCTGGTTTATATTACTGGAGCTTAATTCTTCTCTAAGCATTTTGTTCAAAGTCTATTTTTAAGAATTCCAAAATAATAATTGCTGAAATTACATTTTTTACAGGCAAAGCATGGTTGGCAATTTTTTTTCTCAGCTTCCTTTGGCAATCGGTTTGGAGCAGCAGAATTTGATGGACCTTGATGATTCAGAGGATAAAGATGGCTTGAGAGGGCATAAAACTGTCTGGGCAATTACTCTTTTGGCTCAAATTGCCTCTGTTGTGTTCCTCTGTTGCCTGACAATATGCTCTCAAGAAAACACAAAATGCTGTTCTCTTCGTGCAAAAGTCTTGTAAAATTTCTTGCGTAGGTTCACTAAAATAAGCAAAGGAGACAAAAAGGAAGGAGGAAAAAAAGAAGCAAGACAGAACAAAAATTACAGAACTTCTGTCTCAAAATTACCTCTGTGGTGAAAACTGTCACAGAAGGCTTTATATTCCCAAGATACCATCCAGCTCCATGAGCTGTGAGTGAATGTAGACCAAGGTGAGATCAGGATCAGGCCTAATTTGCTCATGATTGTGATAAGCTCATTAAAATAATTTGCTGCTTTTCTGCAACCCATCCTCAGATTGTACTTTTAGCATCTAGAAATACACTGCTGAACAATCCATCCTATTGTCCTCCCACTATTATTATTTTTTCAATATGACAAGGAGATGAAAAGAGACTGTGGCTGCAGGTTGTGAATGAGCAACAGGAACAGATGGGTCTGTGAGAAGCTGTAATCCTGCTCTCCTGCTAAAGACACTACAAACAGGAACCCCCTACTAACATGCCCTGAAAATATAGATCAGTGGAATTGTCCCTAAACAGAGGACTTCGCTACGGTTTCCAGGAAGCATCAATATCTATGTAATAAGGAAATGGAGCTGCAGATGCTAAAGTACTCACTGCACATTTTTTTTAATACAGGGACAGCTTCAATTATCCCACTATCATGTACTAAACAAGGCTGATTAATCAAGGTTTAAGATAACAGAAGGAGTTTTCAATGCCATTAATGTGTCTCCCGGGATTTGCCCTTCTTTTGGGCAACGGGAAGCTTCTGGTTGTGAAGATGTAGATAATAAGGATTTATAGCACCATAATGTGCAGTGTTTTTCATAAGGGACTCTATGAAAATATGGGAACTTGACAGCAAATAATATTTCACTTATTCAGTTGCCCACTGGCATGTGCGGATGGGGCTGCCTCTGGTGCTCCAACCTTACCTCAGCCTTGTGCTTTCTCCCTTTGCGCTTATTTCCCAGCAGTGCTGGAGTTTCTGCCTGCAGGTTGTGCACTTCTTGCCAAAAAAGGAGACAAGTCACATAAGGGGCTCTTTGCCATTCCCAAATTCTCCAGCAACTATAAGAGCAGAAATGGACTTCACATGGGAAAGGTCCAGAGCAAAGGGTTTGCTGGTTCCAGCTGCAGGGGAAAAAAGAATAACCTGGACAACAATGACATCAATGTGAATTTTAACACAGGGTTTCTCCTGTAGCCCCGCTGGAAATTCATTAGTCTTTGAAGGAAATCTGAGTAGAAAGGGCCAATATGAAATCTGTGAGAGGTTTTGGAGGAAGCATTAATGAATCAATAGTCCATCTCCTTTCTAACCAACCAAAGTCAAGAGAAGTTTCTCCAACCTGCCTCTGTCTTCTGGGCAATTTCACAAGCAATTTGTCATCTTGTGCTTTTGACTCTGCAATTTCCTCGCTCATTATGATTTTTCTATCATTATTTCCCTCCACTGAGGCATTTTTCTGGACCTCAAGCATAGATGTAAGACCCTGCAGTGATCGGCTCTGAACCCAGGATGGCACAAGCTATGCCTCTTCTCACCTCTCAGCACCGGGCCAGCCTGATAGACCATGAAAATAGGCTTAGCAATGCCATCACTCCATCCTGTTGATGGGAGACAAACACAAAAACTAACTGGCAGCTGGACTGGAATAAAATATGTGCACTGAAAAGTGCAAGGATGACTCGAGCGCTGCAGCCAGGCACTCCCCGGCGTCTGGCAGCATCCCAGCCACATTTTTCTCTCTCTGGATGTAATTGCCACATCCAGGCTGATATATCACATTTATATTTTTGACATGTTATGATGTAGAGAAGGCCACTTCATCAGGAGGGGAGGGAGCAGGGCTGAGAGAGACTGGCTGACCTTTTCAGCAGGCTCCACTCTTTCTCCTCTGCCTCTTCCCACACACTCCCCTCCTTCTGCTGTTGCAGAATTGTCTTGGATCCCTCAGCATCTTCACCCCTTATTCACACTCTATTTTTAAGGCAACAATAGAGGGGTGAATATGGAAAATACACAGCCTGCAGCTCCACAGTTTCAAAGAATAGTCTGCATGCTGTGGGATGGTGTTAGGTGTTGCTGGTCCACATGCCTTTCCATTGGGAAAGAATATGTTGGGAAGAAGATGGGGTCAGGTACTGACCACAGCAAGGGCAGCCCCTGAGCTCCCCTGGGCACTGCAGGGAGCAGAGAGGCTCTGAGTGGGCAGCCTCGAGCATCCACCACTGTGCACACAGCCTTGTAGCAACGGCTGGCCCAGGAGCATCATCATTCTGCTAAATTCCAGTTTTACTATTTTACTTAGTGAGAGCTGAATTATTTCCTTCAGTAGGTGCAGAGTTAGAGTGCTGCTTTTGAAAAACATACTCTGAATAAATAGTGTATGCATCCCAGATGAGGCTTTCTCCTCACTGTATTCTCTCATTTCCTTCATACAGCAGAAATACTTGTATTTGTTGCTTTCCCTCATATGCATTCGCTACCAGGGTTTTCATGCCCAAAGGGCTTTACTTTGAATAGAAAGGCAGCTTTTGGTGTTTCCTCTGTTTAAGCATGGAAAGTGAGGAGACTGGAGAACGTGTTGCTTCAACTCTAACTTATTTCTATGCTCAGCACATTTTCCTCCACTGCCCTTCCACCCCAAGACATGAGAAACCATCCCAGGCCCTGAGGCTGCTTTCTGCTTCCAGTCCCATTGCAGCAGGGCTGGCTTGCAGCAGAGGCAGCAGACCTTCCCAAGGAGGTAGCAGCATGGGTCCACTCTTTTCCTCATGCTTCTGCCTCTTTAGGAGATGTTTTTATCCCCATGAACTATACTTATACCTATCAGGGAAGGTTCTCTGTGCGTAATTAACACTGAAAGGGAATCTCAGGAGTGGACATGTAAAGCAATTACATGTGTGTTTTCCAGTTCTAATTAGACTGAACTCTTTAATTGTGGGATGCATTTCTGACCTTTTTTTTTCCATTAAAGGAATAACCCCTCTTTCAGCAGGGCTGAGCTAAACCCCCAGCGGAAAGGTGAGGGAAGGAGGAATAATTAACAATGATGAAGATGCTTCCTGCCATGGAAGCACTCCTGCATCTCCCATTAAAGTGCATCCCTCCAGTGCTGGAGGCCCTGGCCTGATGCTCCTGGGACTGGGAAAAAGAGTGGTGGCTGGGGCTGGGTTGTCTCCAGGATTAGGGGACTCAGTGCCAGTGGCAGTTGTCACTTTGGTGCCAAGGAGTGTGTTAAGCTTCATGGAGTCTCCTTCCCTGGTGTTACACAATGTGTAACAAAGGTCTGTGATGGTAGGGCCTCAGAAGGGCTGAGCATTGAAAAAAGGAGTCTGATGACAACCAAGCTCTCCAGCAGGATCAAACGTTTAGGAGAACCAGACCCCTAATTTGGGAAGATTTGGGACAGCAAAATATCTGAGGTTTGGGTGAAGTCTTGTCTGGACTTTAAACAGCATTTGAGTCCATAAGGAGCAGACACTGGTGTGGGTGCTACAGATGCTCTGCCAAAGCTCCATTTAGGGCAGCTCTGAAACCGACAATGGCAATTAATGTTTAAAATAGGGGATTTATACTATTCTCAGGCTGCTCGTCTTCCTTTTGCAGGCACCTGCAGCAGGCGGGAGCAGAGGGCTGAGATCAGCCTCTTCACACAGGCCTTGCCATCACACCACAGCAGCCTGTAGGGTTGGCTCAGCTCCTTCTGTCCAGCCCAACTGGGTGCAGATGGTTTTCACCATGTAACAGCATGACAAAGGCACCTCTTGGGAACCGAACTAGTCTGCAGGGGGGTGTTATTTAGGATGGAGAGTTGCGAGGGGGTGACACAGCTTTATTATGCCTCATAAAAATAAAGCAAGGAGAGATAAAAACAACAACTGCCATTTGAAAAGAGGGAAGAATAAGCCAGATAAAATATATGACTTTTTCCTCCGAGACAGACTACTAAATAGGCTCTTCTTGTTCACTGAGGTTTAGTAATGCAAGCTGACAGGATATTAAGGTTATTTCAGGTTCTTCTGTCTCCCAGGGTCATAAGCCTTCTGCTATGCATGTTAATCCATCTTAGCATTCCTCTGAGTAACTACATAAGTAGGGCAATCCGTTTAGTATGTACTCTTTCCATTTACAGCCTA
This sequence comes from Urocolius indicus, assembly GCA_013401255.1. Classification (NCBI taxonomy): domain Eukaryota; kingdom Metazoa; phylum Chordata; class Aves; order Coliiformes; family Coliidae; genus Urocolius; species Urocolius indicus. Next base: position 94,112 of record WBNH01005900.1, read on the forward strand.
GTTGGGAAGAGAAACCTACTAATTAACAGGATACTCCTTGAAAATCAGGAGAGATTTTGACATTACAGAGACACTGCACAACGGTCTGTGATTAAGGAAAGACAAACCTTGCTTGGAACTATTTCAGGGGCAAGAGGAGGAGGTGATCCAAGAGAGAAGGAAACAGGAGGCGTTCATCCCACATTCCTTCCCTCTACCTGTCTCTTCCTCCGGATGGTTCGCTGGTGAGACATATGTCTGTGTGAGTGAAAACAAGAGCCTGAGTCTCATCACACCCTCCTGCAAGTGCAGGCTTCCCTCCCAAACAGCAGTTACAATCCATGCTGTGCTGCAGGATGCTCCATCATGCATCATGCCATGGATTGATTAATCCCCTTGTACCTCAGCAGTGTCTGACCAAGCCGTGCATTCTCAGACCTTGGTGTGCTGAACACCTCAATACATTCACCTTCCTTGGAGGTCATTTAAAAACCTACCAGCTTTCAAGCAGATGTTACAATGACATCAGTGAATAATGTTAAAAATAATAGCACTCACACCGAACTCAATATGTTGAAAAGCCAAATAACTGCCCTGAAATTCCCCTCTCCATCACCTTGTTCAGCTTGACTCACTCCACGATCCAAAACACTTTCCAGATTATCTATTACCACCTGCAAACCATTCCTTTGTCTTAATAACTTCACTTGTCCGGGGAACATGAGAGCAGAGGGAGAGCAGAGCTGGAGGTATTCCTTCTCCCCCTTGTCAGCTCTGCTGAAGCTAAACGTACTAGCCTTGGACTAAACTGAGTTAGTAAATATCATAACAAATTATCTAAATATTTTGCTTTGAGATGGTCTTTAACAAAAAGGGTTTGGATTTTTATTTCCTTTTTTTAAAAAAAATATTATTAGTTTCTTAGAGAAAGTAGAACTACATGCTCTGGTCTCTGGTTTAGTCAGAGATCTGAAGAAAACAGCTGCTCAGACATTTCCGTTCTTAACTCTTCCATTAGCCATGGGAATGCACTTCACTTCTGCATCTGGGAGATGGGGTTTTGCCTAACCCTGGACAATCTGTAGAGATTGGTTGCACATAAAATAAGTACAGATGCAGGGCTTTTTTTTAAAGCTGACACACATACAATGAGTTTAGTAGTTTCACCTTTTAGATTGGGAGATTTTTTTTTTTTTCCTGAAAGAGAGAAGAAGATATTTCCAAACCAATACCCCACTCCTGGGGAAAATCTTGCTCTAGATCAAAAAGCCTCTGGATTCACAGCTTGTGGAGGTCAAGGGGAATAACTCCATTGGTTTAACAGACTTCAGACCAGGTCTCGATGTGTGAATGTCCTGCCACAACTACAAAATGTGATAGCTTTCCCAAACCATTTGTTGTTAGAGTTACTACAGGCAGATTACACCTCTCAGGAGACAGTTTCCCTAAGGACAAGCGGAATGGGTAAGAGAGTGGTAATTGGGTTTGGAGATCTCCATAGCATCACCAAAACCTGCAATGGCATGGGGTTGCTCCTGTCCACAGGCACATCATAACCACAGACTGCCTCAGCCCAGGGGTTCACTTCTGGACAGATAAAGAAGAATCATAAAATTTTCTAGGTATTCACTAGCAAAAGCTGGAATACAGCATGGGCTGCTGAATACACTGGAGGGGGCAGGTGGAAGATTGATGAGTGTACTTATAGACAAGAAGTGAGATCTTTTTCCAGTTAGTGAGATGAAAATCTCTCTTTTCTCATCAGTTGTTGTGTATCATGGACTGTAACGTTGCTCTGCAAAGTGCTGTGGCTCCACTGGCACTGGGGACACCACTGTGGAGCTGCTGTCATCTGACCTTGCTAAAGCCATTAGAGAGAAAACATCCTTAGGAAAAAATGCTATAGAAAATATCGTGGTGCAGCTGCTGAGTGAAGTAAGTAGGATTTTGACTTCCAGGTGAAATATATGAAATCTAGAGACTGAGTAGAGACAACTCAGATGTCCTACTGACCCAGCTTAGAGCTATGTGCTTTCCAACGGGTCTTTCCTGAGCTCTTCTGAGCTGAGCAGAGCAGCCTCTGCTACCAGGGGTTAGTCCTGCCCCAATTCTGATGCCCAGAGCAGGACACGTCCCCATTGTGGCCCATCAGCCCTTCCCACTGCCGGCTGCCAGCTGCATCTGCAGCAGGGACTCAGTGGCTGTCACTCCTCACCACTCAGCCAGAAAGACTGGGAAATACAGATGGTCTTGCTTAGGAAAGCCTGGTTAATATTTCATCTCCTTCTCTATTCTGGGGAAACCAAATGAAACAATTATTTCTAAAAGATGGCTTCATCCCATTTTATTAACCAGACATAATGACTCTATGAATCCAGGGAATAACTCCAGTGATTTTGAATGGATGAGCAAAGGATGAGTTGGTCTAAAAAACCAAAATGCCATTCAGCCAATGGACTAAGTAAAACAATAAATGATTGCACATTTAGACAGTCAACAAGGTGATTACACAAAATATTACATGATCCAAGATTAAATAAGGTTGACAAATTCCCCAAAAGGATAAAGCACAGGACAAATATAAAATCTAAATTGGAATCAAGTTACCAACTTGCAAAAGGAGCTGTTAGCGCTTGGTGGCCCAGCATCCCATTTTGTTCCAATCAAAGATCACGGCAACAATCTGAGCAGCTCCAAGATGGACATGTGCATCGTGTGATACATGATATAAAAATCAATGAGTGTCTGTCAGGAGGTTGAGAGGCAAAGAGAAAGCCAAGGAAGCGGGAGCCTGCCTGTATGATGAGGGTTTGATCTTCTCACAGCAGATCAGTGTGTCAGGGTTGGATGTGATGTGTCTGCAGCTGTTTGCCTCCAGCAGTGGCCTTGGCAGAGCTCAGAAGCTGAGCAGCACCAGGGAAAATCTACAAGGTTAATTCAAGAGCTGGAAATCTTCCTTTAGCATCTGAAGGAGGGCAGGAAGTCCCACATCCAGCCCTGCTCACTGCTCTGCCAGGGAAGCATCCAGCCACATGCAAATAAGGCACTTCCAGCCCCCAAATCTCCTCCCAGCTCAGCTGGGGCAGGAGGAGAGGAAAGGTCCCCACAGCTCTGTGACTTGTATCAGTCTCTTACGATGGAGATACAAGACAAAAGCTCACACACTTCATCTTCTCCTGCCTTACTATATATCATCTGAGTTATTGTAACAGTATTTGCTTTTTAGTATCTCCAAGGAAGTCTGAAATAGTTTAGTTTAAACCTCATCCTGGGAAGTTTAAGTGACTGCACAGTCTCAGCTGAGCAACAGTGTCCTTAGAGAGGTCCCAGGCAGTGACCTGAGGGATTGCTCCATGAACCCAGACCGTCCTGCCTCATTACCATCTCGTTTCTTCATCAATCAGTTTCATTATTTTTCTTCTTTCTTTTTAATTTCAGCCTAGCCAGAGAAACCACCTAACTTTTTATATCAAGTGAACAGGGATGTTGCCATAGAAAAGGCTTTAAGAGGTTGTGTCCTCAGCTGCTGCTCTGAGATATGTTGAGATTCTGGTGCAGACTGGGGTTTTCCTTAGCAGAAAACTGATCTGTCCTCTGGGAGCCTAAACTGGCCTGAAATGCTGGGGCCGATCTGACGTGCTGCTCCAAATGTAACTCATTATATCTCCACAGAGAATGAGATGCCATCGTGTTATGTGTAGTAAATTGCTTTAGATTAGAACAGTTTAAAGTCAGATTGTGGTCTTCTCATCTTTTTTGTAAGCATCACCCCCTTTTAAACCAGTACCACCATTTCAGACAGATCATTCAAGGAATAAAATGCATCAGCCTGAACTGGCCAGGAACCCTCAGCCCCACACATGGCACATCATGGCCTATAGCAGCCTGCACAGCTTGCACAGGGGGTTATTCCCAGAGCCTTTTTTTTCCCCCAAAGCTTTAAATTCACTTTCTACTGCAGCTGTGAGTGGTGGGAACCCCCTTATCCTCCCACAGCCTGTGAGCTGCCATCCTCGACTGTCTGTCCCAGATGCGGTAACTACAACGTGGGTGGCCGCTGCCTCTCGCACCAGAGAGCTGATTTAAATCATCTTGGGCTTGCATGTGACTCTATTTATTTTAACACTGTGAAGCTTGTTCATTCTCTAGACAGTATGTGAGGGCTAAGGGCCAAAATCTGCCCTGATGTATAGCTTTCGCCATCAGATTTATAATGTAGTACAAGGGGGCTGGAAAAGCATAAGTCGGGGCAGAAGACTGTGAAGAAGCTGCACTATGCTCCCATCCATGCTGCATTTAATTTACAAGGCAGATTAAAATCATGGAACATGTTTGACCTCCTTTTGTTTGGTTTGCCTGCAAGATTTAGCCTTTGTTTCATCTTTTTCCTCCTGGGGATCACGCGGCCAAAGGGAGATTCATAACAGGAGCAGAGCCTGCAGTTTCTGTCCTTTTGTTGAAAGACACAACGATGTGAAATGGGAATTAAACCATTTTCTCAGCATGGCCAGATCAAAGTCGCACTGAAGGAGATGCCAACTCTCCTCATTGATTTCAGCGTTTTCCTCTGGGACCAGCAGTGTGGGAAGGTCACATGTGCAAGAAACTAGTGCATCAGACCAGAATTTCTGAAGCCAGTGTTTTTCTTGCAGCCAGGTCCCACAGGACACCCTCTCTGCTCAGCTTTTTCTTGGGTTCATCACCATCTTCCCAGGGAAATGGAATCCAGCATGCTCCAGGCACGTTGCCACAGATGCAGCCGTGCCACTGGATGCAAACGCAGAGGGAGATGAGGGCTCCTCACACCCTGTGTCAGCCACATGCCTCTAAATCATTTATGCTGCTGCAGCAACTATCTGCCGTAACCCAGAAGAAGAGCTCAAAGTGGGACAGCTCTCCTCGAGGTTTTCTGCATACTTATTCACCAAGGACATGCCCCAGTTCCTCGTCACTGCCTGGTGACACCGTGACCCTCCAGTCTCATGTCTGCAGCAGCCAGAGTCAGATTGTCTTGCCACGGAGCAGAGTTAAGGTTACTGACTGGCTTTTCCCTTTGCCAGCCACACTCCTTGATGTTTAAGGGGGCTGGGAGGGCCAGGGCATTTCTTGTAGGACACGGCTGCTGCTGCCACGCAGACATGATGGCACTCATCTCTGTGGAGGAGCACACGGGAGCTCCCAGAGCTCAGGGTAAGGCTGGGTGGGTCATTTTGGTAGCACAGGGATTTTTCAGCATAAACCAAGCAAGCAATGCAAAGCTGACCAAAGGGTAGCAAGTCTTCAGCTAGAGCAGCCCCAGGACAACCCTAACTCCCAGGCCCTGGTCTCTGGGCAGCTCCTGTCCTCTGGGGTTCCCAGCTGGGTGATGCTGTGACAGACATTGTATTTCCAGCACTCCTTGAAAGGCAATAACTCTGCTTTTCCCATACCTTCTATTTTTTTCTGTCTCAGGACAAAAGTCACCGTTCAAAATAAGCTCTTCAATCTGATTGTGATGGTTGCTGGAACATCTTTACTCCGCTGGAGAGCTCTTTGTGAAGGATGCTCTAACTAGCCTCACCACTACTTAAAAACTTCCAAGTACAGGAGTAAATTCACACACACAAAAATCAGTTTTCAGATACAGTAGGGAACCCATTAAGCTTTGTGTGATTATGCAAGCTGATACAAATGCCTTATTAATTAGAAAATCAATCATGCTGTCCAGCTGATTGATGTTAATCCTACACTGAAAGGAGGAACAATAGTATAATCAAGACGAGATCATTTCTTCCCATTACAGGGAAGGGGACAAGACTGCATTTCAAAGTGATGCTGCTGTAATGAGCTGCAGGGATATACGCCATGTGGTAAGGGCTCTTTTAAGATGTGGCACACTATTTTGATCAATAACACTCAAATTCATCCTGGATCTTGAATCTAAGGAAATTTCATACAAAGATTAAAAGAAATTATAATATGATCAGAGGCAATTGCAGAGGAGGAGAGCTGTAATTATCCAAGGGGCAGCATTAATAAATAGGCAAGAGCCCAAACCCTGTGAAATCAGAAGGCAGCACGAATGTACTGAGGCTGCTGGAAGTGTTTCGTGCCATTCAGCTAATGCCTCAAAACTATAAAATAGACTCTTTAAAAAAAAATGATACCAGTTTGAAAGCCTAATGTCAGGTAATCACAGAACAACCATTGAAGGACTCAACTGATTCTTCACCTGTTCCATATTACTCACAGTCAGCTCTGCCAGCTTGCTGGTAGCAAATAGCCCTAGCAGCCAGATTCATGCCATCCCAAAGCAGTGTGGATGGCCAAAACCTTTTGAAACATACAGTCAAGGATCATGCTAAATGACTGGAAGATGACTGGAACACAAACCTTTCAACACAAGTCAGGCAAGAAGAAAATAGCTCATTACTATGCAAACGCATGTTGTCGTGGTTCCAGGCTAATTGTTGTATAGTGTATCCTATATAACATAAGACAAAGCCCCAAGGCTTGTAAACCAAGTAAAATGCAAATTGCACCATTGACACAGTTGAAGGCTCTATGCAACTTTAATGAAGGGGGGTGCAATGTATTTGTGAGACAAATGAGCAGGGTAGTTATATCAGAAAGACAGAGCTCTCTAACACACAGCCTGACTAATAGGCTTGAACATGGGTAAGAAAATGCTCCCGTCGACCACCAAAATCTAAAGATATTAAAGCTTGTAAAAAGCAGCATAGTCATTCTGGGCCAATGTTACTTTGCATTTCTATAATACTTCATGGAAGGGCTCCACACTCCAGTGCCTGTTCCTTTCCTTTCCCCACTGTTTGTTCTATAGCACAATGAAAATTCAGCAAGGGTTTGAGAAACACTCACAAAGGTAATGCCTGCCCTGAAGAATGACCAGTTTGAGTAGACATAGTGGACACTAGGCTGATATAGACTAATAGCAGAGGCTAGGAGTTATGAGAACAAGGGCTCATGTTAACCTGAAGCAGAGAGTTCCAGGCCATGGCCAGTAGATAGAATCCACTTCTGGGCTGCCCAGAACAGTCTACAAAGCTTCTGTCTAACTGTGCCCTCTGAGCTGCTGGGCCTTGATGATGGATGGCCTTTCCACCTAGAGATATGAGCATTCCTCCAAAATATTTTAAGGAGGCTGGAGGTGAAAACATCCTTCTCCTGTTGTGAGGAACAGGCAACGAGAGAAGCAGAAGAGATGTGAGGTGAACCACAGAAAGAGAACTGAAGAACCAAAAATTAGGACCATACATCTGGCTGATGACAATTTGAGTGGTTTGTTTGGGTAAAAGGCACTGGAAATGCCTGACACATAATGTGGAAAACTGTCTCAGCAAGTAGTTGCTGCTATTCCATGGCAAGCCCTGGTCAATTCTCTCAAGGAGCTTTGCAAAGGCTCCAGGAGACACAGTTTTCCAACAGTTGTTGCTGGCTGCTGCGTTGTCTCCTCACTTAGTTTCAATGTTCCACATGTCCTGGGATCAAACACAGAGCGGAGCTCTACACGATATCATGTACTATGCACACTGCAGCTGAGACAGTTCCATAACTCAAGAACTCAGAAAAGAATTTACACATTGCTCCACAAACAGATGGTGTCTTTGGTTGGCTTTTGCTGCATTCCATGAAGGTAGCACTGGGATGCAGAAGTTAACCTTTCTACAACAATCTCCAGGGCACCCAGCAGGACTGGTGTGAGCAAAGATAGCAAGTCGTATCCAGAGTTTATGGCTACTCAAAGCTCTCAGGATAAGAAATTGGGAAATTACTCCAAAGTCATCTCTTTCTGCAGTCCTAGGGAAAAACTGTCTGAAGAATAACAGCTGCTACCCCTGCTGATGCTGAGGATGTGATTGTGATACAAGAATATTTGGGTGGATTACATGGCAGCCTTCTCAGTCTGCAGCAGCCATTGTCTAAGAGAATTTTGCCTCTGGATAAGGACAGCTCAGGGCAAGGGTCCTCCTCACAGACCACATTTAGGTTAAATTCCAACAAAAAAGGTCGTTCACAAGGAAATGGCATCTGGTAACACACCCACTGGGAGAACTTGCAGCAGTTTCCCGTCCCAAGGTCCCACGTGCAGTTGCTCCAAGGGCCAGGGAAAGCTTGATTGCTTGCTGTCAGTTTCCTCATCAGCCTTCACCAACGACCACTGCTTCCTTGTGCTGTCCACAGACAAAAAATGGTTCTGCAGAAGTGAAACAACTCCAAACCTGACAAAGAGGAACCATGCACAAGGGCAGAGTGGCTGAGGGATCACCCCATGCTCCACTGATGGTCTCAGACCCCAGCTCATCTTCACCGCACCAGTGCCACTGATGTTTCCCGAAAAATTCATCCTGATCAAAATCATGTCTCTACATCTCTTCTGATTCCCTTCACACCCCCTCGTTGTTTTTCTGCCAAGGTGCAGATGCCATGGAGCAGTTGGGACCAGCGAAAGCTTTTGGGAGACAGCTGGCTGAGCTTTTGGGGCTGCTTACATAAGGAGAGTATGTGTCATGTGGACCACCCAGAGAAACACTTCCTAACAGCAAGAAACTTGAACAAGGATTACATGTTATAACTGGGGAGTCCTTCAACTTTTGAGCTGACACTGATTTTATGGGGGAGGAGAGGAAGGAAAAATGGCAAGAAATAAGAATGGCCTAACAGCAAATATGCCAGGGGAAGCAGCTCTGATTATTTCTCAGCCAGTCACTCAGAAAGTGAAGATATGCAGCTCTTCAAGCAGCCTATTTAACACTGGCACCATACAGTAAAGGGAATCTTGCCAGCACATTTCATTAAAATACCTTTCCATCAGTTAATAATCATTATCTGTGCTTTGATAGCACTTCCCCTTCAAGAATTCCAAGCAAAGCCATAAATGTCAGCTCAACCTTGCAAGAGAAGCATTCTTAGAGCTATTTTATATGTGAGTAAACTGAGAGAAAGAGACATGCTCCCTCAAAGTCCTGTATTATTGCCCCAGCCCTGTATGACAGCATCTTTACACATGAAGCCAGATAACTGAGTGGCTCTTTGCATAATGATGGCCTGATTTAGTAGCTGAGCCAGGAATCAGATCCAAGACTGGTGACTCTCGTTCACCACTTTTCTTCTTCTAATAAAACTTTCCACAGATGCTATGATGTTATATACCAAATTCCAGGAACAAGTAGATTGGAAACAAATGTATTGTGTGACCTAGTAAAGTGTGTTTACAAGAGGACTACTGCTACCATTGCTGTTCCACCGATCTGGTGAGGGAACAGATCTGAAATTGGATGGGCAGCACCTTGGTTCCCTGTTCCCCATATTGATGCCCTGTGCACCTCTGGGGTAGCTTTTTCATGTGAGTCAGTCGGTGTCTGAATAGCAACATCAAATATTTGTTTTTTCCAAGTCACAAGAGCAGTCATCTTCATTGACTATGGTCCAGGCAAAGGAATTTCTCAGTAACTGAGAATTTTCCTAAAGGTGAAACACACACCTGTATTACCCACTCACTACATTTCACTTAATCTAAATTACTGAGAACACACAAAGAAGCAGAGCTACTGATCTGCCTGAAAATAGGGAAACCTTTCCTGTCCAGTCCAGACAGCAATTGCTCATACTAAATATTATTGCCCATACCACCTTGAAAAGGAATATGTCAGGATTTTCCTGCTACTATGCATGGGCCATCCTTTGGGATTTTTTTTTAAGGTGTGACCATATAACAGGCTGCCTCATTACAGTGGGCCACACTCTGAGCTTCTTAAGACCTAAAGTTCCCAAAGTGCACATGGAAACTGACAGCAGTAATAAAAACAATAATAATAACAACAGCATTACGTTGTCGCTCAAAATCTTGATCCTAATGAGTAATGGTATGAAATACATATGGACTTTGCAGTGGCAGCCTTCAAGGCATGCAATCATATATACAGACAGTACAGAGAGGAGCAATTCCTCCACAGAAATACATCAATCATCAGGAAAAAAAAAACAAAACAACTTAGAGCATTCATTCTCACAGACTGCTATTGCAAAATAGTCCATGAGGCTAGCTGCCAGCAGTGGAAACTCCCTCTCACATGGGAACGGAGGTGTGTTTGCCAAGGAAAAAGCACCCAGCTCAGAAAGAAAAGGCTCTCCTACCACAGTGTTAAACCAACCAAGGAGCCAGGCAGAGTGCGGGCCTGAAAAGGTGACACCACCTTCAAGGATTTTCAAGGCAGGTGTTTCAGGGCATCCAGCAGTTTGGGTTCATATCTGCCAGGGATATAAGCTCCCAATGCCATCAGCAAGACCCAGAAAAGCCTGCATGCCCTAAGCCCAAAGCATTTCACAGCTACGTTATCTGATGTTTGTGTCCCAGCCTCTCTGGAGACTCTGGAGACACTGATGGCTGTCCTTCATGCTCAGTGGCAGAGAAGCAGGCAGCGACACATACTTCTGGTGAAGCTGGATGTAATCCCATATCTGAGAAGGCTTGAGAAGTTTTAATATTTATTGCTTTTTTTTTTTTACTCTGTCTTTAAAAAAAAAACCCAAAGCCACAAATGCATCGAGATGTTTTGTCTATAAGGGAAATCCCTCCCCGGAGAGCTGCCTTGGTTTGCAAAAGGGAGGCCAGAGGGGATCCCAAGGCCACTGGAAGAGGCTTGATTATATCATTAGGCTGCTACAAGCTGTCCAGTCTTTGCCTAATAGCACACCTCTGTGTGTCTCTGAGGTCCTGCTTTCTGGAGATTGTGAACTAAGTTTTGAGGCTGGAAATGTTGCGGATACAAGGGCTAAGGAATAGTTCCTGTACATACTTGATACAATGCGGGGTTGCAGCCTTAACAGACAAGAGGAGCTAGAACACGGCGCACTTTATCTGGTCAGGGTCAGGGTCAAGATGGCTGGAGAGGACAGAGTCAATGTCAGAACAGTAACCCTCATGCTCAGTGCCTAGTGACGTGCAGAAATATAACTATTATCAGTACAGATAACCCATCTTTGAATCTGCCGCCCTCCCTGGCCAGCAGCCCGTGGCCTTCTCACTGCCTGCACCCCTTCTTCTCAATCAGACAGAGAAAGCACAGGAGAGGAAACGATAATGTGTTTTTCCTTCTGTCGAGACTAACGGCCAGAGGAAGCGGGACCTTTCCAATTAGCTGCCATTTGGAAAGCAGTCACAGGATTCCCGTCAGAGTGCCTCCCCGCCCCACACCGACTCCGGCATCACGAGTAGGATCAAGGCCACCCGGCCGCCCGGCACAATGTGATGCACAGATGTTGATAAATCCTCCCATGTGAAAAAAAAAAAAAAAGAATATGAAGTCATTACAAACAAAACAGCCTCATAAACAGAGCTTAGGAAACTATGATAAATCAAGTTAGTTAGGCAGCAGAGCCAGTACAAGCCTCTGTCTCAGCTAATGCAGATTGAGAGTTCAACACATGCTGCGGAGATCAGCATTTGGAACACATACCTTTTGCTGGCCTTAATGAATACTAAAAGCCCAACAAGCAGGAGGCAGAGCCCCTCAGACACAGCTTCATACAGATGTCAGTGCCATTGTCTTTCATTTGATTTGCTAACGAGTTATCGATAGTGGTAATTTGCTGCTGATAATGCTGCAGGTTATAAAAGAGAAAAATTAACAAGTTCTGTTAAATGAGGGAAATAGGTTCTCTGCCCCTCTTCCTCCTGGTGCATGAGCTGAAGCCAAGTGGGGCTGTGGGCAGCAAAGGCATCAAGGACCCTGGTTATGGCTGAGCTGTGGCTGTACCCACCAACACCAGGATGCTTGGCTGTGGCCTCAGGCATGGCTGTTCCTGTTAGCACAGCTCTAACTTACCACTGGCAGGGACAGAAAGAAGGGAAAAGGGCAAAAAAATGCATTCAGGGCATAATAAAGTCACAGGCTGAGTTCATCCTGCTCCAGCGTTCAGTGGGACTCCTTGTCCCATGTTACCTCCTCATAACCAGACTTTGCCGAAAGCCAAGAGCAGGGTTTGAGCTGGGGACATTGAGAACCCTGAGCTCTGCTCCTGGCCCAAACATTGTCTTTCCCCAGGTCTTGACTGACTTCTCAGTTGCACTGTTGCGAGTCCCAAACAGCATCCTCAGCCATTTGTGTGAATATACATTAATATGGGCACCGACCTGTCCAGCTCGCTGAGGGAATTGTTCATGTTGAGCTTTGAGCTTTGAGGAGGAAACCCAAGGCACACACAAAATACTGTTGTTTTTACCCTTTGCAGTTAATGGATGGCACTGTTGATGTTAAATATGTAAATGCAGAAGGCAAGATAATTCCAGAGAGTGGCTCCTGGCCAAGGGAAAGTGTTAGGAAGACTACCTTTGCCTGGGCAGGCAGGAAGGGATGGCTGGGGATGAGGTATGGCCCAGAGGTCGGTGCCTTCAGCAGCTCTTTCCTGACACCTGGGCTCATATGCACAGTGATTTTTAGCAAATTTGATTCCATTCACCAACCTCAGAGGTAAATGCTGTAAAATGTACTGTATTTTGTAGGTCAAATGAAGTTCAGTCGCTTGCTGAGCACCTTGAACTCCTGGAATGAAAGCAGCCTTGATCAATTCCTGACGTGCTGGCTCAACCCAAGGCTCAGCTGGGCAAACCTCCAGCTGCACGCAAAGTCAACAGGGTGCTGCCTGAAGGAAAACATTCAGGAACCTCAGCAGTGGGTGCTGGCAAAATCAAACTTTCTTGTTAGGGTGGCTGGTGTTAGTGAAGGTCCAGCCCATGCAGTCCCTCTGATGAAAGGCGGTGGGTGGATGCACAGTATCACACTGATGGTTTTGTAATGTCACAGATAAGCCCTGTGTCCATGAACATTGCTGTAGAGCACTGCAGGGTACCGCAAACACCACTGCAATGGTCGCCATGGGGGAGGTGAGGGATTGCTCAGGAAGTATTGGAAAGCAATGTCACTAAATTGGTCACTTGGAATACCCTGAGCCTCCAATATTTAGTATTTTCACATGCAACTGTGCAGACAACAGCGTGGCTTTTGATTACCCCAGTGTTAGTGTGGTCAGCCCCTCTGTGGATGCAGGTCTCATGCACTTTTTGGAAAAGCAGGAAAAGCATCATCAAGTTGTCCTCTTTCTCAGTTGCCTTTCTATAAAGGCAGTCACACTGATCCACCAGTTCTCCACTGAAAGCAAACAGACATCCCCAGCTCTCAGCTCTAAAAGTCTGAGGAAAAACAGGCTCAGAGTGTTTTGCACTTTGCAGCTGATGATCTTCAACTCCAATGCCTGGCTGTGACTCTGTCTGATGGCTCCAGAATAGCTCATGCTTCTTTGGGGACCTGATGGAATGATAAGGAAAATACAGTTGCAGATGTTACCTGGGGTGAGGGACAGCGGGTTATGAGAGCTTTTCCATTCTGCCCATGCTGGCTGCCAAGCATGAGCTGTAGCTATCCACCTGGATAACCCATGAGTTGCTTCTTGACCATTTCCCTTCTTTGTTCCTCATTTCATTCCAGCAGGATGAACTACCTCTCAGGAGAGTTGATGGAGAAGCTCCTATGGCTATGCTGGAGCCAGAGCTAACTCCACTTGCAACCTTCTGCCAACAAACTGTCCCGATTTTGGCTGAAACACCAGGTGAAAAAAAAACCCAGCCTCTCCATGTGCATGTGGGTTGTTTTCTTTTACAGTTTTTAACGTTAATTTGAGCTAATAATGTGTTAGTGGTTGTAACTGTGGATTTACAGGTTTAGGTGCTGTTAGTAAAGCCCTGGCATTATGGACTTCATGGAGGACCACAACCAGGCTTGTAGTCTGCATGTCTGCCACCACAGGCAAGGTACAGGATAGAGGGCGTTTGGATCGTAACCAACAGGCAAGAGATAGCTCCCAAGTACTAATTTAACAGTGAGATCTTTGATTTTTCCTCCCCCATTTGCTGTTTATAGTGCTTATGGAAATTAATTTAAAAGTATTGTACAATTTAAAAGTAATTAATAGTTTCCTTCCTCTGGAATTGAGAGCTTTCTCCTGAGCAGGAGGGAGGGGGTTGTGAACACATCTTTCCTTTTTAGGGGGCTGATAGAGGACTCTATCCTCTCATGTTTTAATTAATTTTTCTGTAGTTGTTTCATTAATTGATATTTATGTATTGCTTGTTGTGCATAAATTCTGGAAACGGCACATGAGAGGATGTTCTCATTACAGCTCTACAAGTGCTTGGCCAGTACTGGAATATTAATAATTGGAGTCGCATGGAAAAGTACAGTTTGTTTCCCTTTCTCTGAGGTTTCTGTCCCATATGGTGCCTTCAGGGGATAAACAGTTGCTTCAAGAAAGGCATTTTTTTGAGTGTTCTGCACGAATACTATGTCTATGGAGGTAAATGCCAAGCTGATGGGGATGCAGCTGACGTGCAGCCTGTGTAACATTGAGTTTTCTGGGGCCTATAAAACAAAGTACGAACAGAAAGCCTCTTCCTGTGTGCACTTTTCCCAATCCTGCTGGCTGGAGGTCCAGCCTCCAGACAATTTCCTGCGGGGAAGGGCAGGCAAAGATCCAGGCAAGATATTTTTAAAGGGTGATGTCTGCTCCCATGTAGCACTCAATTGCCTGCCGGACAGTTGTTCTTCGGAGGAAGAGAGGATCGCTTTTGTCACTGCATATCAAAACTTCATCCCCTCTGAAATCTGCTGAGATCATGCCTCTGCCCAACAGCCCTTCCACCCATAGTGGTTAACTTAACCTTACCAAGGGTCATTTTCCCTGTTTAAAAAGAAAAACAATTAAACTGGGGGTTTACAGGAGCAGTTGTTCTGGATCTCTTGCCTCACAGCTGCAATTTAGCAAAGCATCCCTCACATCACCCACACGTGATGCATCCTCCAACGTTCACAAATGTCCCTCTGCCCAGATGCTGAAGCAGTACCCACTGATGTGAGCCTGCTCATCCCCAAATCCCTCAGTGCAACTGATCTTCCCACCAGCAGAAAATCAAGGTCTGATGTACTTCTTGTCTATGTGCACAAGTTGTCCCTAGATTTGCGTTTTTCTCTTGACTCATGGCTAAAAAAATCTCCCCCAGTGAGCAATCAGCTGGTGTCCTCTAAAGGCATGTGGTCTGCTCAAGAGTGGCGAGTTAGGATCTGCCCATGGAGCTATTGGTATTTGAGATTTTATTAATCATTTACTACATTTTATGAGGTTAGTCACCTGCATCGTCTCTGTGCTGACACAATCATTTACCACTACAAGGATGAAAAATAAAATAAAAGATCATTTACTGGCAGTTCACCAGGTTTCAAAGGCAGCTGCTAGAGAGAGATCAAAATACAACAAAAAAGGATGATGAGGCACAGCCAAAAGAGTATCATTGAAGATCAGTTTTATACTGAAGCATGTGATAATCAATTATTCAGAAACATGCTATTGAGCTATCTCCTCCCATGGGTTTATAAACCTCTCACTGGCTTGACTCTGCTAACAGCTATCGAGAGATATGTAAGGGTATCACTGGAAGCCATAAGAAGACATTGATATTAAGCACTAGATAAGAAGGACATTAGAAAACACAGAACTTGCTCGTATCCTGCTGTAAACACCTATTACCCCACCAAGGTCAACAGTATCTCTGTCAGCTGTCACCATCTGGAGGTTGGGCCCACAAGGTACCACACAGGGCTCAGAAAGGAGTGAGCCTCACCAGGCAGAAGCAACCTGGGTTAGGTCCATGAGGCTCCTTTTCCAGTTGAGAGCAACAGATAGGTCTAAGCTCTGGGCACACAGAAACCTTTCTCACAGCTTGACTGCTTGTAGCAGGACGCTGGGGGAAATGCAGGATGTGTGTGGGCAAGACACGGGCACAGCTGGCCATGGTGGATCAGTAGAGCTGGGTACAATGTTGGAGTCTCCCTCAGAAGCATATTTCAAAATAGCTGATAAAGTATTTATTAACTATAAACTGCCAGGATAACTCTGTTGGTAAGCAGCAACAGAGCACAGTTAGTTTAACTGTTAAGGATATCACTGAGTCTTCTAATATAATACAAGAACAAAAAGCAATCCCCCCAGGCTCCCCATGTTCAGTAGGCCATCTCCTCCTGGCTCCCCATGACTTGGTTCTCCAGCTTCTCCACCACTGCATGGTGCTGAACCCTGCCATGGCTTATTGCTTGGGGCATTTCCCATGCAGTGGACATGAGCAGCCCCTGGTTCATTGCTAACACAGCAATGAAGCACATGATTTCTCTCCAGACGGGTTGCTGAGGCCTTGGCAGCACTGGTAACCCCCTGGAAGAGTGATGGGAGATGCACAGTGGCTGTGTTGATGTGTGGTGCAGACCTCTGCTACTCTGGCCAGCAAAACACTGCTCCTCCTTACTGCTGTGTATAAGAAGTGACTCTATATTCCTGGCTTCTCCTGCAAAGGCAGCAGAGCAGCTTGCCTGCTGATAGTGAGGGAGACGTCTGTCCTGCCCGCAGGCGGGTGTAAGGCTGGGTGTTGAAGGACAGAAATGTGCCAAAGCAGACAAATATCCCTTCCCCCACTTAAAGCACTGATAGAACAAATATGCAAAAGTCACTCATTTTGCAAGTGTAAAGCCTTCCTAGCAATAATTAGCTTCTAAACATTCCCCTGTCCTGTATAATAAATGAACAGCATAGTAAATGTTATGAGAATAATTCATTATTCATCACGAGTAACAAATGAAGGGAATAATTTACCATCCGCTAATCTGCAGAGGGGCTCTGCTGCTTTTGTAATCACACGGGATGCTGAGCGCTGAGGAACGGGCCCATGTGCAGTCACCCAGCCCCTGGGGATGCTGCTGCTGGCTGGTGGTACTGGAATACAACCTGTGCAGACATCACCTTTGGCATGGATAAGGACAGTGGTTCCTCTCTGATGCCCTTTCCACCCTCACACTCTTTCCCAAACCCATCTGTCTCCACACACACGACTGTCACATGCCCAGGCACAGTACACTCCTGCAGCCCTGGTGAAGTATGCTGCTGTCCTTTGGCTGTGACAAAGAGCCCCGAGGTGTCAAAACAGCAATCAAAGGCATGATCACAGGGGTAAAAAGAAAGAATATTGTTTGTCCTCATCAGCTTTGTGGCACTCACAACACATGCTCTACCTTCCTGGTTGCACAAGGGGATACAATCCTCCCATCATGTTCAGCATCATGGCACAAATCCAGTCTTGTTCCCTGCCAGCACCTGCCTTGCTGGGTTTCCCCTCTTTACCTCCCTATGAGGAGCTCTCCTTTTCCTGTTTCTCAATATCAGATTTGTTTTTCCTTGTCCACAGCCAGTTTGACTTGTGTTGTCTATGTCCTTCAAAGATCACACTGCTGGACCAGTCCTCCATGGGATTTAACCTCTTGCCAAAACCTCCCTGTTTTGCCCTTTCCTTATACCTTTCCTTAGCAGCTTAATACTGCTGTCTGTGTTTCAAGGCAGCATTTGTGGGCTCATATCTGTTACCTCTGCTGATTATTATTTGTTTATTGCTCTTCCTTCTCTTGTGTTGTCCCAGTGCTCCAGATGACAGACAGCATATAAATCACTGTAATGGAGCACGTGCACAGAGGTGAAGGTATACAAACCGTGTGTGCATGTGTGTGTGCTGGCAGATAAGAAGTGTTGGTGAGTCCTTTTGGTGCCTTTCACAGCCAGAAGTCATATTAGAGAGCACAAGGAAGCTGTGCTCCCAACCCAGGCATCTCCTGCATTCAGGACTCCTAAGGACAACTGAGACAATACTCTTGAGGTATGGGAATCCCTGAAATATCACCCTGTATGCCACCCTTGTCAGCTGCCTTGGGACATCAGGAACCCTTGCAGATGGTTTTCATGTGTGATTTGTCTAAAAATATCCCTAACAGTGCATGTGCAGCCAATAACCCTGGATATAAAACCTGAAATTCTGCATTACGATTTTAGTAAGTTATTACTTTTTATTCTAACCTTTCACCTATATTATTGCTCCTGGTGCACCAAAACATAAAGTGTAGTTAAAAGTATCTGCCTATTACACAGTAACTGCCCTCATGTGGATTTAGCACTGGGAATGCATTTAATGTTTTCCAATGATTTCAGCTCCAAGTTTTGCTAAACTCGCACTTTTGGAGACTATTTTTGAGTAAAGACTTCCATAGGATAATCAAGATAATGCTGGCAAACTGACTTATGACCTCCAATGTCTCAAAATATTCACAAACCTGCTGACTAACTGGGTATATTTTTGGCTGTGTGGACTTTCCATCCCTGAATGGAGTGATTAGCGACAAAGAGGGGATTTATATTTAAATCAGAGTGAGCTAATGAAACTGTGGTGTGTGCTGGCAGCAGCCTCAGAAAATACACCGTGGTGCTGTGCTGAGGAGTATCTGCTGCCTCAGTGGCTGCCTCACTGGCCACAAAACCCCATCACCCCAGTAAGACATGGACTTCTCTCATCCACCTAGGTAACAGTAATAGGAGCAGTAAATCGTGCGAAACCTCTGACCTAATGACATTTAAACAAGGAGATGAGATGATCAGACCCTCAGAAGAGGCCTAGAAGATGCTTTCTGAAGACAAGTGAGACAAGAAAACTCACATCAAACATTGCAGACTTTCTGGGCTACTCTTTCCCTCAGGGCAGCGTAGAGGGATGGTTCAGTCTCATCGTTCCTTACATATACCTGGAGGACTGCTGGATTTTCCCACATGGGCATGATTTTATGGTTAGATCCCACAACCTTCCTCAAAGAAGCCGGCAAAGAGCTTCTTCAGATACCTGCAGCAATCTGCAGTTCAACAAGGTCCCCAAGACAATACATAAAACACATTCCAAGGAAGCCCTGATTTAGACAGCCTGCTTTAACAAGAATTAAAGCACTAATCTGAACACAGGCATGGGGGTGTGAGCTCTGGTTTGACACTCCACATATGTGAGATTACCCACCCGATCTTGGCTCATAGCATTGCCCTGCAGAGCGGAACCTGGGTGTGGGTTGAAGGAAAGTTTAGTCACATTTTGACTCTTTTAATTGGCACTATGCCTTCTCAGGCTTTATCGGTCAGCTTTGAAGTCTAACCAGCTCCCTTGGGAGGAATTCACATTTGGCACGCTTGCATGAGACATAATGTAGCAACAGAGGTAGCTCTATATGTATGGTAATTTTTGGACTTGAGTGACAATCTTCAAATGGAGAAGTTCCCTGAAAAATGCAGGAACCAACGGTATTTGTGAAAACAATTAGAAAGTGTACAAATGTTTCATTTTGACATGTCAAAAGAAATGGTTTGGAGATACAGAGATATTTTGTTTCAACATCATCAAAACAAAATATTTTGACTTTTTGTTTTGAAACAAGCTTTGTTGTTTAAAAACTGACCTAAATTTTAGGAAAGGATGTTTTAAACCAGCATTATATAATAAGGAAAGAACATTTCTTTTCCTGTTGAGGAAAATGCTTGGGTTTACTCATTTTCCCCATTTTTGGATTTGACAAGCAAACTGAAAAATCCATATTCATCTACCTTTCTCACTGTTCGCACTCGTGTTGTGTCTCCAGCTGCTAAAAGAAAGCAACGTCTTCATCCAGCAACGCATGCCTGACGTTACTCAGCTTCTCTGCCTTCCCTGTGCTAAACGGGGCTGCTGAAACATTGTCCCTGCCTACCACAGTGTACCTCAGGGATGAGGGCATCCCTGGTACATGTGACCACGGGTGGCTCAGTGGCCCTGACACAGGACATGGACATAGCTGCCCATGGCTGCTCATGGCATTCCAGGCTGCTTTCCAGCCCCACTGCACCTGGGCTTGTTCCCTGATAGGCCCTTTGCCTTTATCAGGGCTTTATTTAGTGAAGCAGGTTAATGAATAAGCTCTGTGTTTCACCAGGGAAATGAACCCTCACCAGCATCTTATCTCCCAATCACGAGCAGCGAGAGAGCAGAAGAACAAAGGCGGGTTTGTAATGTTCTCCGTTACTCACAGCCTGAAATGGCTGATAGGGCTCGGCAATGTGCTCACACTGCTTCAAAATGGCCAATTTCTCTGCTTTCTGCTTCCTTTCCCACCCGTGAGTTTTGATTCCAAAAATAGCTTTAATCAAACAGTCTCTGTGGAGCCAGCTCTGTTTATGGCCAGCTTGGTTTCTGCTCTGACTCCAGCACTCTCAGATGACTGGTTTGCTGGTGTTTAGGCTCCCTGCCCTCCCCAGCAGCACTTGCTGCAAAGCAGGAACCCTCTGAACCCATCAGGTGCACTCTGGTGCTCAGGTTGCTGTGGACAGTAAGCCCTTGTGCCCTGTAGAAGGATCACGCAGACACCTTATGGCAGGGGAGTTCCAGAGATGCTGCACCTCTCCTAGATGTTTGAAGCCGTCCAAGCCCTTAGAAGTATCCTTATACACTATTATAGTTTGTTTGCTATCAGCAGATGATTTTGTAGGTTTTAAATGCCCACAGACAGGATAGTTCACCTGTGTGTGTGGAAGGGCCATGCTCACACATTCCTGCTATGGCAGCACCTGAGCATCAGTGGAAACACGTCCTGATGAATGCACTGGAAGCAGGAGTTTAGCCTGTACTTCATCAACAGCTGTTGACACTCCTAGTCTTGAGTCTCACTGCTTTACAGTCCTTGGTCTCCTCATCTAATTTGACTAAACACTTCTGTCCATCATCTATCTGGACACTGGTCATTATAACATTTTCGTGATGGGGTACCTGGACCATGTTGCCACAGAAGCACATCCAATGCTTTTTCCCTTCCTCCCTGCATCCCTTTGGGAGTTTGCTGCAAGATTCAGGACTGTGAGGAATTCCTAATAAACAACAGTTTCCTACAGGTTGTTCTCATGCGCTTCGTGACACAAGAGCCGTGAGCCATCTATTTCTAGACTCTGCAGGAGAAAAGGGATGTGTTAGTTACACTGGTGAGCAGCAGATCGAAATGTGTTTCGGCGCCCTGCCCAACACTGTGGTTAGCAGCTTCTGGTTCATTCTCAGTGCACTGCTACTGCCATTTCCTTCTACTTTATCTTACTCACTTTTCCTCCTACCCCTCTCTGTTTCCTAGAACCCTGGGTGCAGATTGATGCTTTGTGGCTGGGATGAAGCATATCTGCAGTGCAGGGCTTGATGGCCAGCCACAGTGACTCAGACTACGTGCAGCTGCTTTAAAAAAACCCTCTTTCTGCAGGCCAGGATGTCACAAGTCAAAAATCATTTCCAGTTGTTTTATTATTCTCAGCCCAGGGCAATCACAGTGTGGTCTGTGATCTCCAGTGCAGCCAGCTCTGACAGTCATTCCTGTTAAATATAGTGAGTTTTCCTTCCAGTTTAGGGTGAATAAAAATTAAATTGGTGTGGCCAAATATAGGCAGAGATTTCATTCCCATAAGGCCATGTCTGCATTATTGAAGCCCACTCTTTTTCATGATGAACAAAAATATACCAGTCTAAGAGGTTTGTTTTATAAAATAATATCCCACTGAATTACATTTCAAGGGAAAAGGGTGAGTTTGGGTTTTCTGCTGTGATCACAGAAGTGAGGAACGAGTATTAACCAGGCTCCAGCAAGGGGAAGGGAAACAGATGCAGAAGATATGGACATGGCAACGTTGCTGCTGCTCATAGCCGAGCTGGGAAGGGTTTGAAGAATGGCATGCACTGGATAAAGACCACTTTCCCCTTCTCACAGGTTAGATTTCTATCGACAGAGCTAGGCTTCCTATTAGGGAAATCTGCTTTCATATTTGAAGTATAGATCACCAGTATCTTGGTTCTTCATTACCACCCTTAAACATGACAATGGGTCAAGTATGGATCTATGTGTATATAGTGAATCATTTAAGATAACTTCCATGGCCTCCAGTGGCATTTAGTAAATACTAGCTAAAACAGAGTTAGGTAAAAAATATTGCTGAATAGTTTTTGAGTAAAAAAAATATTGTTGAATAGCTCTTTTACTGGCTTTTTGTTAGAGAAGAAACAACCACATGAGGTTCCTAGGAGAGCTATATTTACAGAGGGAGCGAGTTAGCTGAAATACAAGTTTTCTGCCTTATCAGACTTCTTTTAAATGACTTTTCTCAAAAATTACACAGAGTTTTGCAATTTCCCCTCCAAATTCTCTGTCTGCACTTTGGCACTTGCTGTACCTATGCGGTTTCATCTCAGAAGGGTGCTGCAGACAAGTGTTGAATCTGCACAAATGTTTCCAAATCAAAACAGTCAAAGTGCTACTCTATTTCCCTGGTTCTCTGATGTTTAGAAATAAACATTGGCAGTGCTTATTTAGGGCGGTTTGGAGCATTTCTGAGCATGTCAGCAGCATACTCTCTCCCAAAATGATGGAGCTTGCAATTTTGTTCAGTGACTGAAAAGCACAGGCTTGGAGACATGATTTGAAAATAAAAAAAAAGGAAAAAGAGAGAAACTGATGTCCCGCATGGAACAGCTGCAGCAGGTGTGTATTTAAGTGATGGCACCCAAACTCTCCCTGGAGATAGTCAGGAGCAGATCCTGGTGCCAGTCCATACCCACAGTGGACACGGTACAGTATCAGACAGCAGATGAGTGCTGTTCCACACATGCCCTCAGCTCTCTCCATTTCCAGCTCTCACAAATCTCCAGCCCCCTCCTCACACACCTTCTTGCATCCTACTTTCCTCACTGGAAGATATTTTTTCCACACTTTGCCTAACCCTAAGTGTACGAACTCCTTAATCTCCTTGCTCTTTGATGGCAGGTTTTGCTCTCACCCAGAGAACAAATTCTAATATCAATATTTCCAAAATTACTTTGTTTCATCATTCTCTACTTCTTATCTTTGCTGTGTTGACTTCCTTCTTAAAAGTCTTGATTTGCTGCTTTTAAGATTTACTGCGACATACAAATTGTTTCTATTTGTATCTGCATGTGAAGTCAGTTCTGAGGTGTCTTGGGAAAATTTGCTTTAAAAACATAATATGAAAATAAAGAACATGAGGGAAAGCTAAGCTGGCTTATTGTCAATACATTTTCCACCTTCAGAGGGCTTATTTATTTATTTTCCTCTTTCTTATCACTGCATCATTTACGTTACTGCCTTTTTCTGGGAATCACTCCAATGGCAGGACTAAAGGGTCATAATTTGATGGAATACAGTGACGGCGATGCCAGATAAAAATGTGCACACATTGTTCCTTTAAGTTAATGTTACTGAGATAGCAGGATGCTGGAGAAAATGGATGACCTACTTTTATCCTCTGCATTAGAGGTTCGTTTTACAAGGTGGCAAGACTGCTTTGAAAACACATGCAAAATCCAAAGGGCTTCTACTAGTATCAATCTCACGACTTCCATTTATACTGGTGTAAGTAAAATCAGAATTACAGAGTAAAGATAAGAGGAAAAGTACAAATATTTTTGTGTCTGCAACATAACTCCACCCTTCTATTCCTGGGAAACTTCACATCCAGCTCAGCTATGAAATGGCATTCAATCATCTTCAACTGCTTTTAATTATATTAGCAGTGTTATTGTAGCTGTTATCATCTAAGGATATGGCTGAAGCAGTATTTATACAGAGCAGTAACATCATTTGTTGGACCAGATGATGCACAGACAAGCTTTTTGGCATCCAAGCCTGAAAAAGGGCTTGTGTGCCTGAAAACATATCTGCCTTTTTTCGCTAAACTATCAGTTTGTTCTCATAAAAGGTATCATCTCTCCCTGTAGACTTTGTCTCATTTAATTATATTAGCACTGAAAATAGGTAAATCAAATTGCATAAGAGAATTTGTTTTGTCCCCAAACCATGCTACCAGCTCCAGCTGAGGCCCTCTGTTTCCTTCTGCTTGAGAAAGCCTGAGTATCAGGTTGCAATTATTACCATATATGTATTAACTCATTTTAATGAGAAATATCAGAAAGAGCATAAAGCATCAGACTTCAGGCTTTGCAAGAGCCTTTGAGAGAAAGAGCTGAGGCTCACAAGAGTTGTGTCTACGTGTACTTCTGCAGGGGCTGCCGTTGTTTGAGGCACACAAAGTGACTGCTGTTCGTGCCAGCACTGGGTCTCAGGTCTGATCCAGCGTGGCAGCTTTTGTATCTCCACCTTGCTATATCATTATTTTCATACTGACTCATTTCTCTGTCTGGAAGAAATCCAAAGCAGAAGCCCCAAAACACTTGAACTCCTTGTATTTCAGCTCAACATGAGCAAGAAGCATCTAAAATCTTTAGCCAAAAAAATTTCTTACCAAGTTTTCAGTCAAATTTGCAGGCTCAAGAGAGTCCATGAATCACAGATAAACAGCCAGTCATTTGCTGCATAACTTGGCTTCTAATTACAAATGGGCAAGCATAATGTAGAGAGTCATTGATTGGTCAGAAATAACATGGGGAATTCGATGTAACGGGATCAGTGCTTAGACACGATGATGAGAAATAAAAGTGTGTAAGCTGCTGGCTAACAAAACAAAACCAATTTCTAATGCTTCCTTGTACCTTGACTGCACAGTGTTTAACTTCATGTTTGACTTTAAACATTTACAGAATGGCTTTGGTTTTGGTCATGTGCACAATGGCCTCCTCTTAACATTTATTCCTCAGGAGTAAGGATTTTGTTTAATGCAGAATTTGCAGACTGAAAGGATTAATCTTTTGTATGCCTTCTTCCTTGGAGAGGGTTTTTTTTTTTTTTAGAAGGAATATAATTGTTTCATAGCTTTCTGAGTATATCTTTTGGTATAAGTGCTTGCTCCCTCTCTCTCCTTCTCCCCAGCTTGTTTACCCAGGGAATAAAAACTTGACCTTGACTTTAAGGTCTTTGGTGTTTCAGACTGTACAGTCAGCACAGAGTAAGGGGAAAAATCGATGTGAACCATATTAGATGAGTAGAAGAGGAATGCATAAGTGCTGGGAAGTCATCCTGGAAATGGAAACAACTGAGGTAATTCTTAAAGGAGAGCACATCCCACTGATGCATCTCTTGTGGTTAAACCTCGTATCTCACCTTTCTGCACTCTTTATCTGCCCAGCTGTCTAACACATCCTTGGGGCCATAAGAAGATGAGGATGCACCAGAGCCCTCTTGAGGTACCCACCTCAGCTGGGTGGGAGTTGGGAGTCAGGGGACAAAACGGTGACCTATGTCCTCACTCTCCACCATTTCTGCCTTTGCATCTGTGACTCTGGATGTTACAGAGGTCCTTTTACTACCTCTAATAAATAAATTCCATCAAAAGAATCAAGATGAGAAAGGACAGCTCAGCAGATAAGAGACGCGACATTGTTAATGAAGATGTCAGCAACTGGTAAGATTGTGTTTGTCACCAGTGGACTCACAAAGCAGCCTTTTTGTACTGGGGCTGGGGAGAAACTCTGCTGTTTCCTCGACATTTCTCAATTTATGGAGTAAAATTGTAGCTGGACTGCCTCGGCATACTGTCAGGACATCTAGGTCAGGAAGGCAAAGTCAGACTTCATCTACCAGACGTGCCTTTCCAGGAAGCTCTACAGATCATTGCCACTTAAATGCAAATCATGCCTCGTTCAATATATTTAAATACCAGTGAAATGTCCTCAGCAATAATAGCAGAATGTTAATACATATGTGTACAAAATTCTTAATTAGTTAGATGACATTAGAGCACCAGTTGTGTTCTCAAAACAGCTCGAAAGTAGTCTTTTAAAGGGAATTAATATTTAATAGCAAAAAAATGCAATAGTTTCCTGAAGTCTAAATTAAATGAGTGCACCTTTATGGCTTTTGCAAGTGTTTTACTCATCACTTAGTCTACCAGGGAATTGCATCATAGGTGTTTTCTGCATCAGAGCGGTGTGCCCTGGGAAACACACCATCCATCAGGCTTTTCTTCTGAGCCTGATTCCCTTCCTTAAAAAGGTAATTGCTGAAAGCCTTTGGGAAAAAGATCTGGTTTTGCTTTGAAAACAACCTGCTGGATGAAGGAGGAGAGGGATGGCGGAGCTGTGGCACCAGGCAAGGAGCAGACATACTCTCTCAGGCCTTGGTACCCCTTTTTGTAGGTAGGGGAGCCTATTCTGACCCCCAGCCTGCTGCAGAGAGGGGCATGTGAAAACATTTGACTTGTCATAGCAGTAATGGCCATTCCTTAAATAAATCAGACCCACATGTGTATATGCTTATTTGCAAATAATCCACAGGTATCATCAAATAATTTCCATGTTCTTTCTTAGGCAATGGAAAAATTAAGCAGAAGACGGATAAACTGGACTTCAAGCTGAAGCCCTGTAGAAACCCACGCTGTTGTGAAAAACATTGTTTAGGGTAACTTGAGAGGCCAGTTGGTAAAATCCAGTCACTTTTTCCAGGGCAGAAGAATTTATAGACTCTATCTTCAACACAAATAGTCTGTATCAGATTCCCCTACCCTTACAACTTGGTTCCACTAGCCTTTATTTATCATGCATTCTCAGGACCACACAAATTACACAAAAATAGCACAGTAGTCTCTTTTCTGTTTAAGCACATAAAGCAAATATGTACAACGTCAAGCATTAAGATTTTCAGCCTTGGTTTTATTTCCATGACTGTTTCAGAGGCCCAGATGTTACAGCTTAAAGCCGCTCTCTGTACCAGCAGGGTTTCTTTAGTACTGCTGTTATAAATAACACTAATAGTAGTAATAATAGCGACTAGTTCTTAAGTTATCTCATATCTCTCTTCAATTTTTTTTTTCCTGCAACACCATGTCAGGACATTTTGTCTGAGCTGATGGGAAGAAGGGGTATTGA
The DNA here is from genome assembly GCA_013401255.1 of Urocolius indicus. Classification (NCBI taxonomy): domain Eukaryota; kingdom Metazoa; phylum Chordata; class Aves; order Coliiformes; family Coliidae; genus Urocolius; species Urocolius indicus. The sequence continues at coordinate 120,828 of WBNH01005900.1, forward strand.
TTTTCTCAAGATTGCTGGCTTTTTCTCATCCTATTTAGTAGCAAGGTCTGGTATAAATTGCGTTGGGAGCACGGCAGAACCGCGCCGGGGTTGGGGCTGCAGCAACGCCTGCTTGCTCAGACGGTCACAGCAGGGACCTTGCTTGAAAGCTCGCTGTATTTTTAGTTGAGCTATGTGAGGGATAAAAGTAGGGCATCGGCACTCAGCAGAACTGTACAGACAGGTTTTGCATATGGAGCAAAACTGGAGAACAGGGTGGGGGTTGGGCTTCTTTTTCTTTCATTCTGCTGACTTTGCACAAAAGTTGAACTTCAGGTTTTACCCAGGGAACTTACCTAGTGAGTTTGGACAATAGGTGTGTGAGGGGAAAACCAGCCTGTTCAGAGCCAGAAGGGAGCAAGCAGTTGGATGTGGGCAGGACTGATGGTCCTAGTGGGGGAAGGGGAGAGAGATGTGAAGGGAAGAGGTTTCATCATCTTCCTCCAGATCTTCTTTTAGTGCTCATGGCTGGGAAAGCAAGCAGGGAAATTAGCATCACTTGAGGCACTTCTCTCTAGCCTTATTCTGTGGTTTGGAAAGCAATTTGAATGGAAAATGAAGAGATTTTTGGGACAAATCAGAGAAAGAAACTAATACAAGATGTAAAGAAACGTAAGGAGTGGAGTCTGGGTTTGAAAAACTCTTCAGTATCATAATTTCTGGGCACCGAACAAAAGCATTTCTTTTTACCTTAAAGGAGACAACATGAACGGCAGGGCCTATTGTTGTAGCAAGGACACCTGGAGATGTGCTAGGTGCAGCGAGAGCTCTCTAGCAGGGATAGCAATGGCATAATTTGCAGCAACATCTGCAGTTGGCCCAGCAACCAACTCTCCTCATTAATTAGCAGAAGCAGTAGATTTGCCTGAAAGTCCCATTGGCTTTTGCCTTATTACTGTACCCCTTAGCTTAACGAGCCATCCTCTCCCCTTCCTGCTGCGTGAGGTATATCCAGTCTGACCACAGAACGGGCACAGAAATCCCATGTGCATCAATGGGGGTGGGTAGTGCTTACCATCATTTCTTGTATACACCCAGAGGTCATATTTATTAGAACCACATGATTCAACAGCAGTTGGCTGTAGGCCTATGGAGATAATAGCCGAGGTTCATCAATGACTTCCCTGTCTCTCCCTGTGCATCTAATTTTATGCTGCAAGGCATGTAACCATGTGTGTATGATTCTGACTTGTCCTCTCTAAAATAAGCTTGGATTATATATAGTTTATTCATAATTCTGCCTTGGCTCTCCAAGCTGACAAACGTGTCCTTTCACCTTGCCTCATTTTCTCTGCCTGAAAGTAAGAACTATGACACTGTCCCTTGGGAGTGATGTGGTTTCCACCAGTGAGATAATATCATAACCCAGCTCTCCTTGCCCCCATTTCCACAATATAGTCCAGCTACACAAGAAAGCAACATGTGGGTCAGTACACAGGGACCCTCTGGGCAGCTTTGCCTGGCCATTACATGCCATCTCCACTGAGCACCATCCTGGTGGTGAATTACTGTAGCAGTGGAGAAATTAATACAAGGCGGAGGAAGGCGGTAACCTGTAGTAAGTCGCTGGCAAGCTCAGCTTTCTTTTCCAGGGTTAAACTTATGATCAAATGCCAACTCCTGGACAGTAAGGGACTGCAGGCTTTTACCTGGGGAGCTCGAGATCTTGGTGCAGGAGAGCTTCCATCAAGTCGTGGCTGCCCAACCCTGTTGGTAGTGCAGGCAGGATCTCATTTGCCTGCATACAGTGCCAAGCCTCAGGCAATCTTGCTCAACTCATTTCATGCACAGTTTAATTCTTTCCATAATGGGGAGGGGGACTTATTCCAAGCAAACCCGATCCAAAATGATCAAGGTGGCTTAATAACACAAGGCAAACGGCAGTGCTATGGCCCTGCTAGACAATAGCAAAACACATTTGGATATGCAGCTCAGACCTTGCTGCATTACACATGTAATTAGGTTGTTTCCATGGTAATGATCTAATTATGGTCTTCTTGGCTTTGTGTAATCACATTTGCTGCATTTTGGCAGAGCTGTTTTCCTTATTTTTGAACTGCAACACTTGGCAAGATGTTCTTTCTAAAGCTGAATAATAATTTTGCCTGATGGAAACCGACAAGTCTGTGAGTTTTTATTTAAAGCAGGGTTGAAGATACAAGACAAGACTATATATATAGCGTATGTATTACATATATGTATATATAAAGAAAGATTTGTATCCCTGTAATTTCTATTCCTCCTTCCTTCCTACCTTTTTTTCTTTTTCCACCAGTGCTTAAAATACTGAATTGTAGCAGTGACTCCCACATGGGAGGGGAAACTCCAGAGATCTCTCTCCTGTTCCCTCAGTTAGTGATGGACTGACCTTAGGGCATGAGATTTCACCTTTCTCTGCCTTATTTTCCCCATCCAAGGATAAGGATACTGACTTCAGATGAGATGTATATGCAAAATGTATGTATTTGCTACTAAGCCGTTTCAGGTCCTGGTAAGCGTGAGACAGTTAGAGAGCTGGTGAAATCCTGGCCCTGTAGACAGCCAAAGGCAAAACTCTTATTGATTTCCATGGTGCTGCACTTTCCCATGTGCCTGTTCAAACAGCTTAGAAAAACAAAACTGATACAAAAAGGCAAATCTAGCAGCCTTGACCACTGTGGATTCCTCACCCTGCTGCCCTGAGATGAGCAAGAGGTGACACCGATGGTATCTCAGCTGCCACGGCGCTGAGGGCAAACTGGTCAAAGGGTTTGTTGTTCAGAAGTGGGATCCCCTTTACAGAGCCCACCCCTCCCTACAGCTTCACTTATTCCTCTGTGTCAGAGGGCAGTTTTAGGGAGGTTCAAGGCTCTGCTAGAGCCAATGCTTGTTATTGTGGTCCATGCTCTGTTGTGCAGGGGAGACGCTTATTATAGTCTGTAATCTCTCTTAAGGCAACTCTCTCCTTGGAGTCAGCTGCCAGATCTGGCTGTTAGTTATCACTTATAGAGATTCTTAAAGTTTTCTTGCAAAACAAAGGATATATTTCTAGCTTGAGCAATAAGGGATCTGGGGAAAGATAAGAGATGAAAGGTCAAACAAGAGGAGCTTGTGAAATCACACTGGAGCAAAACTGCAGGCTATAGTCAGCCAGGAGCTTATATTGCAGTTGACAAGGCATGGGAAGGTTTTTGATCAGAGTTGCCATGACAATAGGAAACACTTCAAAATGATCTATGAAATATATCAGCATCAAGCCAAGAAGTTAAGCCAAATCTTACACTATGGTTATTCCTATGAGTAGGAAGCTTTTGTAGTAGTGTTGCTAAAGGGCGGATTTGGCCTTCTGACTTTGAAGATTTAGGAAAACAGGTATGAAATGTAAATTCTGGTAGTAAAGATTTGTGCCATAAAGTAATCACTGCAGAAGAGCGTTGGAAATCTCATAAATACTGTTTATAGCTCTGGCTTAGTGTACTGAACACACACACAAGACAATCGAGTCCTCTGATTTTGATGGACACGTGGGTAAAGCTGCTTTCTGAATGAATACAATATAACACCCACTCTGCACATCCTCTAGCGTCTAGGAATTGAAAGTTCTGTCTCTAAACCTTTACAGAGAGATTTCAAATCCAAAATGAGTGGTGCTGAATTTCAAGGACCCAGCAAAAGTGATTCACTTTTGAAAGCAGTGTTATCTCAAGCTATCAGAGGTGAGAGGAAAACCTGGTGTTGCCATTCTTTTTAATGAATAATGATGTGTGGGTGGTTTTATTTCTTCATTTGATGCATTTCTGAATACAGGATCCCTGGAGCTTACAGCAAGGACCAGAGACTCTTTTCTCTGCTTGTTTTTTTTCTGGGTTTTTTTTTGTAGAACTGACCATGCTCTTAGCTCAGAGAAAGTAAGTTGTGCTATTGAGCCATATGCTCTCATGTTAAGTTCTGCAGAGAATAAGACTGTGATTAGTTGTTGCCACTCAAGATTTAGCAGATTGACACCTCTCAAATGCCAAGATATACCCAAATAAAACCACAACAAATGCTTATGAACAGACAGGCAACTGCACAAGAGTCATGGTGAAAGTCAACTTAACAGCAGCTGAGCAGGGTGGGATTTCAGGTCTGCTCTGTTGCTGTTTGTAGTGAAATGAACACCTTTCCTGGGGATCTTTCAGCAGGTCACAGCTAATTGACTTCCAGATCTTTCCTGCAGAGCAGGCAGGTATGAAACATATACCCTGCTGGAATATCTTTCTCCATTGATATACAGCCATCTCCTGGATGGGAGGATATAGCAGCTGCTAAGCACGCCATAGACTTAGTAAGACGTTTTGTGTCTCAGGAACCCTTCCCCTTCCTCCTCCCCTGCCTTTTCAGCCAGCCAGAGGGAAGAAGAGGAAGGTGGCAATCAGCCAGAGGTCACTAACCTCAAAATTGACAGAGAAAATGAATCACTGGGGTTGGTGAGGACCAAGCTGTAGCAGCCCTGCCTGCTCCAGAAACATGGCAGCCCCAAGCGCTCAGTGGAAGCCCTACAGAACAGCCATCACCTGCAGGGCATCACAGCTCTGCCCACAGGGGCCTGGGGCTGAGGAGTGAGCTGCCTGAAGGGGACTGGTTGGGTCCTTTCTGTATTTTGGCCACATAATATAGCAGAGCACTATGGGATACACAACACAACCATAAGGGATATCATCTCCTGCTTCTCTTCCAGTCTCCTCCCTAACATATAAGCAGTACAAGCCACAGGCTTGTCTCCAGAAAGAATAAAGGTATATTGAAAACCCTGTCCACTGCAACTACTGGTTCTTGTAGTTTGGCCCTGGTTGTGATTTTGGAGAACGTGGCACAGCACATTGTACTGTACAGGCTGCACAGATGCCCCTGCTGTGCAAAGCCTCACATGAGAACCACAGCTATCACCATCTCTTGCCTTCAAGGTATTGCACACTTGTAGGACCAAAATCAGACCTTAGGAGCCTGTCCTCCATTCCACAAGTCTGAAAATTTTACTAATGTCACCAAAGGTTTTACATGCTCCTGCAGAAGAGATCAGCATACACCCCCACACTCCCACCTCCAGTTCATTCTGCCTGTGTTTCACTCTTTCATAACCCAGATATTTGCATAATACAGAGCAGCAATGCCAAGCGCTGGGTGCCTCTGTCCCTGCTGCCCAGGTTGCATATGCTGCTTATCTGTGTCAATCCCAGTGAGCTCTGCAGTTGCAGGAAGACAATTTTCAAACCGTATCCGTGTAAATTAGAGCTGACACTCTGCAGCTTTAATTCATGGACTGAACCTGATCTCGCTCACACCCTACCCATCGGATAACCTTAATACCACGATCAATACAGAGAGATAATTACAACTAGTAGGAAAGCTAAGTATGTGTTTCCAGGTTTTTTCATCAAAACAAAGTCCTAATGATGTGTTCCTGCCAAGGCTTATACAATTCTCCTTTATTACACTGGGAGCTCACACAAGCCTAATACTGTATAATACCTTTTTACATGAACACTCTCAACCAGAAATTCCCTCTCGTATGAATCTCTAATTCTGCCTGTATTGGGGGGGAAACTGTCCCTCTGTTTCCCTGTTGATCTAGTGCCAAATGATTGAGAAAAATTAAAAAGTAGTACATGAAAATTCAGAGATGTCAGCTTTGGGTTTTACTACCTAAGGCTAGTTGGTATAATTTCCCACTTATTCCTGGTCACTCCAGATCTAATTTCTCAAACATATGTTGCCCTTTCACTCTTTACATATTTGCTGTCCTAACCATTGAGAGAAGCTTGTCGTTTGCAAACATTGTCTTAGGAAAAGACACTGGCAAGCAGAAAAGCATTTCATACTGCCCAGTCAACCTAGATACATCCTGATTTTCAGGTGGAACACCAACGAGACACTGTTTCTGACCACAAGTCATTGACTCCCAAGCTAAAAGGATATGGGACCACTCAGTACATGGTGTCAAGCAACAGCTCAGTGGTACATAAATCTTACCTCTGTGCACCAGAGCAATGTATGTAGGTGAACCCTCTTCCTCTGAAGTGTAATGTTCAGCTCTGACTTCTAGGATGACTGGAGTGAAACAGCAGCAATAACCCTGTGGGGCAAAGAGGAAAAATAAGTGCAATCATTAATTGCATTGATAAAAACTCTCTGGTATGAGAGACTTTCATCTGTGCACACAGTCGTGAAGAAACCATCGTGAACATGGGCGGTAGCACACATACACACATACACAGAACATATGTACACACAGAAAGATCAAGAGATTGCATATGGTACATGTGGCATAATTAATGACTTTTCTTGAAGGCTGTCACAAATCTGAGATGTATTGGGTGAGAAGAGTGCTGGGGTAGTCTTTTAATTATTCCACAGCTCAGCTGTGTTGTAAAATTTACTCTCTGACATTGCATCCAAAATTTATAACCTTTTAAATCAAAGGAACGTTTCAGACTGAGTTTTTGCTAATCGGAGGTGTTAATGATAAAAGCACAAGCCTGAAAAAGGGACATGTTAAACAACTATTCACAATATCCAGAACTGTTTCTCAGGCCAGTGTGCTACTCTATAAAAATTAATCTGGAAAATCTATGGTATTCCCAGCTGTCTCATCCATATCTGTATATCATCAGCTTGGTGCTGCTGTGGTGGGAAAGCTGCATTTTGCCCTCTGTGGTGAATGCTTCTGAGGATTGCTTGTTAAACAAACAGGATATGAATACTATAGATCCCTCAGCTCAGGCACATCCATACTGGAGAGGAACGTGTCTTGGTGAATGCACAGAGGGCTGTCTAGCCTTAGTGAGCCCTAGACCTAGACAGGTATGGTACTGGCTTGAGAGGATCTGGAGTGGTTGAGTAGATCACACAATCACAGAATCCTAGAATGGTTGGGGTTGGAAGGGACCTCTAGAGATCATCCAGTCATCCAGTCCAACCCTCCAAAGCAGTTTCAGCTAGATCAGGGCACAAAGGGACGTGTCCAGGTCTTCTCTAGGCTCAACAGTCCCAGGTCCCACAGCCTGTCCTTTTCCATCTTGCATAGACAAATACAGCTCTTGGCCACATGCTCATTTTGCTTTAATAAGACCCAATAAGATACACACTACCATTTCTTGGCTGTTGCCAGAGGTGACCTACCTTTTGTAAGACAGCAAGCAGAAAGATGTTATCTCCAAAGCTGTTTCAAAGAGATACTGAATGCTTTCTGTAGAAACAACTGTTCTCTGCAGAAGTTTATGTTGTGTGCTTGTTCTTTACTGCAGGGCAGTTACTCTGTACTGCTTTTCATACATCAAATGCCACTGAAGTTGATGGCAAAAGCATAGCCAGACAATCTTGTGTCACTGTCATGAGCACAGGCCATGATGGGAGTGATGTAGCAGGTATTGTCATCACCTGAAAAGTAATTAATGCAAAAAGAGGGACTGACTGGCAGTTGGTGGAAAACATTTATAAAAATATAACCTTCCCTTGTCCCCCAAATCAATTTATTTTCAGTTACTTTGAAAAGTTTGTTTTCCATTCTGTCCAGTTACAGACTCTTGCAATGAGCTTTCCTTTCAAGCCACACAGTTCTTTCATATTAAATTTTTCCATTTGGGAAACATCTAAAGGCACATTTCAATCATTGAAAACCTTTAACCTTCTAAAATATTGACGAACATTGCTTAAACCAGTCACTAAATGTTCTAGTGTCTGCTGTTCGGTGATTTCTAAGCACAACTCTTGAGTCTATCACTACAGTGAATTAACCTGGAAAATCCTTTGCTATTTAGGCTAGGGCCCAGGAAAAGTGTTTAAAGGAGAAAGTGTGCACATAAGACATTGGATACACTCTTTTTGGTTTTTATTACATCTGTATCCATACTCTAAATAGCACATTTGAATTTCCCAAATAGTTTACAGGTTCTAAGCGGAGGTTGTGTTTGCTTTTTTTTTCATTTGCGCTCCAACCAGCCCCAGGTGGAAAGGCAATACCCTACTGTGTCAATGGATTGCAGGCAACTGTACTGCAGCTTGTGGCCATCATTCGTGAATACAGCTTTGTTTGCAAAAAGTAGTGAAACTCTCTTGTTACATTTGGTAAATGGCTTCTCTTTGTGGTTAAAAGACCTTTCAATATCACCAAAGAAAAGGGAAAAAAAAAAAGAGCTCTGGTGGATATTTCCAGTAACCCTTTCCATTTTCAGAAAACACATACAGTGCTTTGGTATTTCAAGGTGGTGATTGCAAAGGTTGCATTGGCCCTGCTCCTGTATGTCTGTATGCTCTGAGAAATGCCAGCTGCCTCCAAGGCATCTCAGTCTGCCCTGCCCGAAGGCGACAGAGCAGGAGACTGTTGCAGGCTCCCTAGATGCCAGCCCATTCTGAAAGCCGAGCTCACGTACCCTGACACACTCCTGCCTGGGAAAGGTTTTGCAGCAGTGAGGAGGGACCAGTAGAGGTGTGTGGTTTGGATGCTGTTGGCTGCATGTAGAGAGCACAGGGGAAGCCCGACAGTTGCGAGCTGAGACACCTGATGCTGTTATCGGTAATGCCTTTAGTGCCGGACAGGGCTGCAATCAATTTCATAATAAATCAACCCCATTTTCTAGTATGAACCAATTTATCTTCCAGGCTGACTTGCCAAACACTATTAGAGGCTGAGGTCAAACTGGAAAAGACATATCACGTTCTCAGTTTCTCCTCCTAACTTCATATCTCCAAAGCACGCTCCGCAGTCACTGGTTCACATCTCTTTACCCTCCCTGGAGACATCTCCTTCAGGAGACTTTCATTTATAGATGATGCAGACACAGCAGGAATTACATATTTAATGCCAGCCACTAACACGACAGCTTTAAGTGTGAAACTAGCACCTGTCTTTTGTCACCACTGTGCAGTATTTATAGAGACTGGATAAAAAGATTTTTTGAAAGGGTCAATTTGCAGCAGAACCAGGAAAATCCTAGTTTAATACAACCAAGCCTATGCTATGATTTTTATCTCTCTTCATTTAGGATACAGCTCTGGTGGAGAGATCTGATTTAAAGAATTAGCTACAGTAAACAAGATAGGAGAGAGAGCTGAGGTTGTTATTTATAGAAGGAATCACACAGAGATGACTACAAAAATTATTAATACATAACAAATACAGATAGCATTAGTCTAAGGATACACAGAAGAAACAAAGGAATATCTGCCTTGAATGGTCATTGTACAGCATGGGCTTGTGGAAAATATAAGTGAATGAGGAGCTGCTGGCATCTGGGAGTAACTGCACCAGATGAAAACACACCGATGTTTAACTATTCATCTGATGTTACAGAGCAGCACAGTCAGCCATTACCATTCCCAGACAAGCAGAGAATATCGATTATCCCATTCAGAAGAGTTAAGGTGTTGCTGAAAGCAAGAATAATAAGAATTGCATCAGCAGTTAGCATCCTGGGTGGGTGTGCACGTGAGCTGGCACGTAAACAAAGGGTGAGAGGTGTCTTCTAGGGGACGAGCCAGTGAAAGGTGGAATAAATGCGCTTAGTCGAAAGAACAGCTTGGGGATAGGATAATGTAACCAAAACTGCAGAACAAAAAGCATGGAATTAACTTGCAGCAAGGCTGATACAAGGCAGGCATGAGGAATAAATTCTCTGACAACAGAACAACTACCATGGCAGCAACACAAACACCACCAGCACCCAGTATGAATCCAAAGGCATCCCCGACAGCAGTATTGCTTGGGTTTTTACCATATTCGGCTCCTTGTAACTCCATACTTGAATCACTATTTCCATTAAACTAAAGGAAACAAACTACAGACTGTAGCAGATGTATAAGGAAGGGCTTCACAATTTACAATGATGCCAGCAAAACAGTCAAAATTCTTTTCAAACCAAAAAATACTCCAGAAAGGCTAGTACTGCCTAAGGAGAAGAGAGACTAAGCACTGCAAATGCAAACGGTTGAGCACAGCTGAACAAGAAGGCCACTCAGCAGAAATTTCAGTGACACGAGTAGTTACTGGAGATGCTGAGGAAGGTGGTTGGTTCAACTCTCCTTTAGAAAGAGAGTTCACTCTGGTGCATTTATTTGAAATCTTTTGATTTTGCACTTATAGCACTCACTACTGAAAAGTGCTGGAATATTAACATGCCCAAGCTTAGAATCTCACTTGAAACACATATTCCTCAATATTCTTCCTAATGCTAAGTTATTTTTAATCTTTTCTGGACAGAAAAAATAAAAGGTCAAATCTGCAGTAAAGTAGATTACTTATGATGGGCTTTTAAAATATTATGCACACAAAGGCATAAGAGAAAGGATGTACTCTCTTAACCTTTCCCTTCCAAAGAAGCTGACCTTTTTCTACCCTGGATTCTATTTAGCTCATGTACATCTACAGATTCAAATATGATTTGATACAAAGCCTGCTGGACTCAGTGGAAAGGTTTCCAGTGGCATTCATCAGCACTGGGCAGAGTCCATATTACTAATGAAATTTCTTAGATAGTAATAATAAACAATAACATGAGTGGTATCATCTTTGTTACAAATCCAGGGACACTAATATTACATTTGGCACTAACTTAGAATTCCTGAAATTTGCTCCAGAGAGCTCCTCACACTTAGCCATGAAGGAAAAATGAACAAAAAATCCAGCAGGAAAGTAGGCAAAAATATGAAAGTCTATTATCTATCTTTTGAATGAAAGCACAAGGAAAGGGACAGGTTCCACAGAGCAACCACAAATTACTTCACCGTGGCCTAATGGACCGTAAGCGATTTGTGTTCATGACTTTGGTACCAGCAGCCAAGAAGATGCAATATTAAGATTCAGAAACTTGACCTATGTCATTTTTGTCTAATGTTAACATTTTAAATTGAAGACAAAATATTTTGAGTTGTCACAAAGTTTTTTCTTTTCGCTCAAAAAAAACACAACAGCTCTAAAATTTGTCTGATATTTGTTTTATCCCATCTTTGGATTAACCTTTTAAAGGAATTTGGGGCTTTTTTAAATAGAGATTTTTAAACTGACTTAAAATACTGCAAAAAAGAGCAAAATTTTCCTGTTTGAAGGCCAAACCTGATCATTTCAACATTAGAAGCTCAAGTTCATACAAGAGGCTTCTGTTCATTCAAATGAACAGGTTTCTGTTTACTCAAATTTTCTGGGGATTTCTTTTCATCAAAACATAAGATGAGCTGTGGATTTATGTACCACAACATGTCTGGATGAGGGCAATGCTGCAGCTCTGTGCCAGCAGAAGAGGACAAAAGGCAAACAGAGACACAACCAAAGGCGTGCATGGTGGCTGGGGATGTCACCTGGGGATATCACCTGGCACTCTGAGCTCTGTCCCTGAGCAGAGAGGCTACTTTCACCACTGGAGCTCAGAAAAGCCCAGCTGTCCCTTTAAGCTACGTCTCAGCCTGGAGTGGCTGTAGGGCTGGGGCACCCATCACACAGCTGGATGGCCACAGTGACCATCTGCCATCCCACTGACCTCCACACCATGCTTGTTTGGAAAGTTGCTCCTTGTGAATCAGCGCATCAGGAAACTGCAATAACAGTAAAATACCTGCTCTGGAGCAAGTTGTAATTTCTTTCCCGATATAAACCTATCTGTAGAAAATGATCCCACAGCCACTTATATTAAACTGTCAGTGAGCACATCCTTTAAAAGCTTTTTATTCTGTTTTTAATTTACAGCAATTGACAAGGCAGAGAACTGAATATCGCTGGTGCCGATTCCAGCACAGCTCAGCCCATTTGCTCCGGCCAAGCCTTGGGCCAAGTGCTCAACAGTCCAAGCCATATATCCTGGTTTTTCATTAACAGATATTGTCCCTCCAACACCTCTGCACTCTGTTTTTACCCAGCTACTGAGGTCTGAAAACCATTATGTGTCTTTCTCTTTCAGGCATTAAGAAGATGTACATGTATCTAAACGAAAAGCTTTCTTCAGTTGCAATTTCCTCCGCTTTCTCCCCAAATGTTCTCATTTCTCCCACAATGTTTTAGACACTTTGAGGTGGACAATGCACCAGGACTGTCTGTGTCCTTTCTGGGGGGAAAGACATGATCCCAATAGAAACCATGCACCATTCTCACCCAGAGCAGCTCAGAGCCCATCACCCTTTGGGCTCCATCGACTGCTTTGGGAAGATTTGTAAAAGACAGCTGAGAAAGTTGGCTTCAATTTCAAGTTTAGTTGGCTTCAATTTGCTCCAGTTGTAGCTTCAGCTCCACTGGAAATTGGTACTTTCAATCAATAAAACTCAGAACCCAGAATCATCTTTAAATTTAAGGAGAAAAAGCCTAAACCTTGTGATACTCTGGAGGTGAGCCTGTGAGCAGCTGCTGACAAATCATGACTTTTACAAGAGAAAATACCAATATGTTTTTAAGAGCACAGGTCCTGCTTCTGCTTGGCACAAGGCAAATCTGCAGCACCTCCATGGAGTCCTAGACCTTTGTCGCTATTTGAACACTGCTGCATGAGATGCTTCAATGTCATAGCATCGGCTCATTACTAAGGGGGAAGAGCTTCCCTTGATTAGCATTGTGCTCAGTAGGTATTTAAGGAAGCAATTTCTGAGTGTGTCTTCTGTGGTATGCACTAGGACATCCGAAGGTTTCTGCTCCCAGACACATGCCTGTGGTCAGACACTGATGTGGTGTGGGACAAGGAATCTTGGCTGTGTCTCCTGAACTCAGTCCAGCATCCCAGGAGCAAACATTCAAGTTTAATTTCAGTGTGGTCAAGTGATGGCAGAAGATGAGCAAGTAAATTCTTCCGCTCTGAGCAAGCAGGGAAGGCAGAGATCACCCTGGCCTGTTTGCTGAGGAAAGGACACATCAAAGCTCCCCTCCTGCAGCTATACCTATCTGCCGTGGTATGCTGGACACCATCACCTGTACACTAAGGGAGGGCTGATGGAGATGCAAGCCTCAAATAATTTAGTGGAGCAGTATATTGGGGCCTCCCCTTACATTCCTTCATTTCATGTAAGCAGGGATTCAGCCTGAATTGGTTTTATTTATAACCCATAAATGTAGCAATCACCTCCCTGTGCTAAATGTGGCTTTGGCAGATACTCTAGAGCCTCACTAAATCCTCTTCAGTTAGGGAAGAGAGTGTCTCAGATCATCTGCTGCCTTGTTTGCTCTGGACAGCTTCAGCACATGGCAGTGCCCACTGACCCCAAAGCTTTTGGGTTCCTTTCAATAGAGGCACAAGGGCTACCAGGGGAGATACACCTCCTGGGATACTCATGGGGATTTTTTGAGAGCCTTGTAAGGTTTTTTTGAGAGTGCCAACATCCAGTGTATAAAAAATTGCATCTTCTTTCTGCAAGCCTCCTAAAGAGCTGATGCTGTCTCTCTGTGACTCAGTTCCCTCTGCAGGTCATGGGCAAATGTCTTATCTCCCAGGTGTGTTATAATTGTAAATACATTAAGAATTGCAAGATACCCAGAAACACAGTCACTTGTGTCAGGTACATCCTACAGGAGGGAGGGAAAAAAAATCTGTGAAGCAAAACTCAGTGTATTTGCAGATTCTCCCGAGCTCTGTATCTGAACAGCTTACATCAGATGACCAGCACACTCATCTTTGCAACAGCAGAGAATGCCACCTGCTCTTCACTTCTAGTGAACAGCTCCAACATTTAGGGATTCCCAGCAGATTTGCGAGAGAGTTAATGATGCCCCAGGTGCTGCTGGTTGTTGCCATAGCACAATAGTGCTCTCAGCCCTTGGCTCTAGTGGTGAGCTGCCCACATTTACTGGCACAGGGTGCTCCCAGCACCTCAGATGCCGACTGCTCCTGAATAACCAACTCTGGGGCAACAGAGACAAACCCAGGATACCTATGGGTATGGGGGAACCATGAGTGACTCCTGGAGATTTCTATGTGCTTCTAGTTCCTGGTGACAAATCCAGTTTGTAGTCAATAAAGGAGCAAGCTATGTGAGACCTGTCATATTCTGTAGCATTGCATCATTATTTCCTGAGTACTCAGTAAAGCTGAAGTCCAGCAGATTTTTTGCATATTTGTAATTTCCCCTGCCTATATATTAATTAGCATTGGAAATACATTTAGCATAGGGCAGACATCTGTCCTCCCCAATATTTGTTGGCTTCCAACCTCATGCTGACCTTCCTACTCTTTTACTGCTCTGTCTTGAAAATATTACATTGTTCATCAGCTTTCTAATGTAGGCAAGAAAACATGGAACTGCCTACAGCCTGTGTGGCTTCCAGGCTAAATACTCCTCTTCCTCTGCCCTGAGTCTGAAATTAAGCCTGAAATGAAGCAAGGTGCCCACTTGGGAATGATGGGGTAGGGGAACCAGGACAGAGCCTCTCTGCCTGATGAACTGTTGGGCTAGCAGCAGTTCCACCAGGAAGTGACTGATTAGTTTTGCCTTTGACATCTGTTAATTAGCTAAGGGTTTGCAGATTCAGAGAGCTGCACAAAGAGGAAAGCAGCTGAAGACACCCATACCCTTAGGTCAGTGCTGACAATACACAGCAGCATTTGAAGCTCTTGGTGACTCAGCCATTGTGAGGACCAGCTCATGGGTCATGTTTTCTCCACCCAGCAGCCACTTACTGCCTGTGCCCTGCTGCCTTCAAGCTTAGAAAGAGGAGGAAGGAAAAGAAGGAAAAGAAAATTATTGAATTCATAATTCTTATATGTTTACGTTGCTGTTATCAGAGTAGACAACTGCAGGATCACCCTGGGGTTGAAATCCAGCCCTCAGCTGTGCCCAGGCCTTAATATTCACTGAACAGCATGGGCAAGTGAAGGGCAGGGTTTGGTGCCAGGACTGGATGTAATTTCATGTGTTATGTCCACTTGATTACCTACTTAGAAAGTATGAAAATGTACTGTATTTTAAAACTGCAGTCATAAGACAGCAGTTTCTATCTGAATGGTAATGAAACACACTCCAAGGTTATGCTGGGACTTTGCTGGTGCTATTAGAGATCAGTTCAAAGCTACAGAAGAAAAAATATATTGCACTAATAAGTGTTCTGCATTCATAAGTTCCCCTTCAGGAGTGATTAAATGTGACTTTTTTTTTTCCTTTAGATGGCTGATTTGTGGGATAGCTGTCATGTTTTTGTCTGAGGCTCAAAAAAAGAGAACTTGAAGATCTGAGATATTTAAAGAGAGTAATGACACACCTCAGGGAGAATTTCCTCCGGGGAAACACACTGACAGACCCGCAAGCAAGGAGCACAGCCCAGGGGCTCCCTTGGCTCTTGTGTCTGTACCTCTCACGCAAATGCTTTCAGAAATGGGAGGCACAGTGGGAAGGTTTTCAATTGCTGGGAGGCAGCATCCTGTGCTCTTGTGTGGCAGTGCAGAGGAATCCCATCGTGCACCCAGCGATGGACCTGGGGGTGCACTGGGGATATACCTGGACAACCAAGGATGCACTCAGGAATGTACTGGCGATGTAGCCAAGGGATCCTGCCTCTTTTTACCTTGGTTGAACAGATGCCTTTTCCTCTAACAACATGGAGTCCATAAACATAAACATAAACAACCACTATGGATGATTTTGAATGTGATAAATTACAAAACAACAACATCAAACCCATTGTAATTACACCTTTGTGGCTCAGCAAACTATGTCCAGCCTCTCCAGCTCCCCAACAGCCATCCGCATCCATGAAGATTATGTGTGCTAGTAAGGGAAAACTCATCATAGCGATATGCAATAGTCGTCAACTGCTTTACCCAGATCAGAAGGTGAATGACTGCTGCTCCAGACATCTGTGCTGGAATTTGGGTAAGAACTAGGAGGAGAACCCAGGACTATGGGGCTGAAGCTGTAGGTCTCCTCGGCAGAGGGATAATGACAGGTTTGACCTCCCAGCTGCTGGCATGGGTCAGTAGGAGATGGAGGGACCAGATGGAGCTCCTGAGCATTTTATGCCACCGAGGCCAAAGGAATTATCGTGGGGGCTGGGAAGGAAAAGCTTGATTCTGGCTTTCACAGATGTATATCCACACAATTAAGGTCAGAGGCTTATCACAGTTGTTTTTATTTCTATTTGTTTATTTATTTGTTTTCTTAACAACTTGGCTTTGGGGACTGGATGGCTGCATTTGAGCTCCATGAGCTGCTGATTTTGTAATCTTCTCTCTCTCCTGGAAGTGTTTTGTGTATATTTCCAGGCATGTGTTATTTCAATTTTTGTTTATATCTCTTGTATCAATCAGTGAAACAGTCTCAAGAAACAAGGCCAGGCCAATGAGAAACATGCAGGCTTTGTTTGGACGGGAATATGACATTCCTGAAAGTTGGCTGCACCTCAGAAAGATTCTGCGAATAATGGTATTTACTGCTCTCCACCTTACAAACAGAGCTGAAACCCAGGCTCTTCTCACTGTTTGCTGTTAAAACTTAAGGAGGAGGGTAGAGGCGGTTAACCCTTGGCTTCCCTCACTTTACTAACTCTTTACATGGTAAAAAAAGCCCCATTTTCTGGGACAAGCTTGAGAACGGACTTTGGTGACCAGCCACCCTTTTACTCTCTTTCCTTTGTGCTGAGGACTGGTCCTCAGTACCCTGCTAACAGGACAGAAGCATCCATGGCTGAAACCAGGTCTTTGTTGTGAACAGATCTGTGTAAATCTGGTGTTCCCCACTCTCCCTCTCTGCCATGGGAAAAAATATCACAGTCTGTGCAGTCTTATTTCCAGGTGCCCTGCACAAGCAATGGGATCAGAGTGCCTGCATGTTAGCTGTGCTGCCCCAGCATCCAAACCCTGAACTGACAGTCAGCACCAGGATGGGGGAGGCTACCCAAGTCTGGAAGATGGGCTTGGTATCTGTAGCTGTGCTCAGCTGCTGCTGAAGAGCACAGAGTTAATTTTCCACATGCTCAGCTCCGCATAGTGCCATTCAGGCTGGTGGGGCTGGCAACCACCCTCTGCCCTCAGTAGCCTCTGCAGAAGCTCTCCGTGGCTCTGCAGGTGGGGATCTGATTAGCAGGCAGGGAGGTGGAGAGGGAGGCAGCAGAATCACTGCCACTGTGCTAACAGAGTGGGAGAGGACACAAGCTTCATTTTCTGTTTGCACTTGAGATTTTCAACTCCTTGAATTGAAAAAGAAGATCTTCCAAAAAACAAAGATAGGGAGGAAGAAGAGAGTGTCAGTCTACAGCTGCTGGAGAGGTTAAAGAAATGGGTTTCCTAATGGGAATATGACAGCCTAAGAGTTTATGGCTGAAAGCTTAAGGATGTGTGTACATTGGTGTTTGAGATAGATGTAAAATGACATAAATAGCAGTCAAGTGTACACTAAGAAAAAAATCCCACACATACTCAAATCATTACAATTCAAACAAAGGAATCGCCAATTTAAACGCATAATGTAATTCTCATGTTTAATTATCTATTTCCAGTCTAGTCCTTACTCAGAGTCTCTGTGAGAGAGATGCAGGCCACAGCTAAACGGTGTATATTCACTGGTCTGAGAGAGCTATACTGTGAACTCCAGCTAGGTGACCTGTATTTTGGGTTTTCCTCAAACTAATAGGGACAGTCATACTTTCAGCAGAGAAACTCAGAAACATTTTCACCTCCAAAGCCCAGAAGAGATGAGCAGATTTGAAAAAGAGGGGTACCAGTACATGTAATGGAACATTTTTAGACACTGGCAGGCCTCTCATCAGATAGAAAAGACTCTCTTGTTCCATGGTCAAAAACCAACCTCTCTCACAGAACTCTGCTTATTACAATATATTTCTGCTAACAAGATAAGACTTGCTGTAACATCAGGCCTGCCTACAAGTCATCCTCTGCCTGCTTCCCATCTGTTAGTCTTGCTATTTCCTTTAATCTCTTTCTCTCATACAGCTCCATGAATAGTTCCCCTCCATCGCACAGGGAGTGAAATTGGAGAACGCAACGTTGCTCTCTGGGAAAGGCATATATTTGTTTGAAACAAGAAGCATAAAGGCCCAGGCAGGATGGTTGTTCCCTGAGACAGCACAGAGAAACGCAATGAGAAAATGGAGGGAGAGTTGAATTTGAAGTGTCTGTTCTTTAATTCTAAATGTTCTTCCTCCAAACAGCTTTTCTTAACAGCTGGTCATCAATTACATAGAGTTACTGAGGTTTTCAGACAGGAGATCAATAAATGGGATTTTTTTTCTTGGCTAGGAGAAGCCATTACATAATGGCTGTGTTTCTTCCCTCCGCTTGCCAAGCTATCAGAAACTGGCAAGTGTTCAAGACACTATGACTATTCTTAGAGAAGGGGCTCAGCAGCAGCATCAGCGTGGTCTCTGATGCCTGGGAGGACAGCCAGGGAGGACTGGTGTGGTACAGGGTGTCTCAGCCCCCCAGGAAGGACACAGAGCTGGATGCAGCTCTTGGAGGATGTATGTTAATGAAACAACAGCCTCAGTGCACTGGCATATCTGAGTTACATTTTAAAACGTGCCAGATCTAAATAAAAACAAACCAGACAATGACAGAGAAAGATGAACAGCTTTGCAGAGTTACCTGCTGCTTCACACAGAATCCTCACAACGTGATAGGGAGTAAATGCCTGCAGTGTAACAACATGAGAACTGTACACCTTTGCTGCCTGATTTCAATAGATTATTTGCAGTGAAACTGAGGCTATCTGTGCAAAAAAAAAAGAGGAGAGGTACTTTTTCACATGCTGCAACCTTTGCTGCATGTTCTGTATAAATCAAGCTGCTGCTGTATGCTTTAAATGGAGAATCATGCAGATGACCTGTCTCACACAGACGTGACACATAAGCATTTCTAGAGACATTTCAATGACCCATTATCATGCTGTAAACCATCTGGCTACCTCTATAGTTGCTGAGCTTAAAAAATAAAGCCACTCCCTTTACAATCTGTGGCTTACAAAAAAAAGGAAAAGAAAAAGGAGAGGCATTCTGTAGATGGGTTGTGCTGCCACAACCTAGAGCCACAGCAACGTGTTCCTGTCACAGGCAGTGCTATGGGGGGGGATAATGGGTTTGTCAGCTCCTCGTGACATGATGCTGTTGTATGGGACGGTGCGCTCCCACCCACGCGCGTCTGTCAGCCTTTCGTCGGCTGAGGGTAAGCAGGATCAGGCTCATTATGTTATGCCTGGAAGAAACACAAACTAAAGGAAAAGCAAATTTCCCTCTGCTGGGTGCTGAGTACCTATTCCACTTCAGCCAGTTAGCAGCGGCACGGAGCAAGGAGGGCAGGGCCAGGATGGGCTGAGAACATGGCCTGAAGCCACTCACATGAGGGCTGCTCATGTAAGCATCACGGGTGAGATCCCATCAGGGTGGTCCTCCAAGGCCTTCAGCAAAGCAATGCAAAAACCAGAATAAAAGAATATATTTTTCATGACCCAAACACTGCAGGATTCAAAGTTCAAGCTGCCAGAAAGGCTGAGTGCTCTGGGGAGAAATGAAAAGACATATTTCAAAGCACATCAATAAAAGCACATTACAGCACCTGAGCCAAAACGTGCTCTCAGTTCACCTTCCAGTGTAAGATCCAGAGCAATGCTTGGATGGTATCCATACATATAAAGGTTAGGTTTCAAAAACATGGACTTGCAAAAGGCTCTTTCCCAGTACAACAAGCTGGGGCACAAAGGCGTTTGTGGTGCTGGCTTTCCCCGAGCCCCAGAGATCTTACTGTGATAGTCCCAGGTATTACATAGCCAGCAATTTTCTTGTCTAACCCATGAACAAAGCGAGGATAATTCAGTCATCTGGTGTCTGACAGCTATTCTACCTGTCTGTGCAGATGATTTTCTTTAAACTAAGTATGGTATCTACTGCCAGACAGTCAGTGAAGCCTGTTTGCAAGCAAGGTAATTGACAATGCAACCCCTGGAAGAAAACTAGCCAAACGTTAGAAATTGCCCCTCAAGCAAAGGCTTGAACAAAGCAACGACGACAATGGCCTCTGTGATAACATTTCCAAGATTAATTCATGCTGAATAAATTGCACAATAAACCAGGCTGATAGCAATGTTTCTCTCCAGGCTAGGGTAATGCTCATTGCCATTATCGTACCTGGTATATATGCAGAAGAGAACACGCAGTGGTATTGGTTTGAATAGGCAAATTACAGTTTATAGATGAGACTAAAGGAAGAGATAGAGGTGTCTGGAGAAGAGGTAAAACATTAATCTAAGTGGTCTTGGTTTTTAGGGGAGCTCAAGAAAAGCCTTTTCTTAAAGGGGGAGAAGTAGATACTGCCAGGTGTGGGCAGAGGCAGCATCTCTGTGGTAGTCACAGGAGAGACCCAGACTGCAGCAGCCTATCTGGGCCTGGGGGGCTCCCAGCAGACCCCAGCAGCCTGTATTACCAGTCCCACAGCAGACCCGTGGCCCAGCAGCAGAAGCAGCTGACCTGCACACATCACACTTTTCTCAGACTCTTTCTCAGCCTACAATAAACACACATTTTTCAGCCTCTTCTAGGTCACCTGCATTTACTTTTTCCTCGAAGAGGAAGAAAAATAATGAAACATTGCAGCATGCAAGACATGCCCCCCCTCACTGCCTGGCTTCTCCTGTGAAGACTGACAGTGCTTCACCTCCTATTTGATGTATATTCAGCAGAAGATAGGGAGGTGTAGTAGTTTCTGTGGGCAGCAGAAATGAAAGGGAATGGCACAGAGAGAGGGGGAAAAAAAAAAGATCTTACAGCTCTTTGATTGTACTGGCTCTTTGTTTGAGGTACGCAAAAAAAGAGCCCAACCTGCTGAAGGATTTGTCTGCTTGAGATAATAACCTTTTCAGGAGACTTGTCTCACCTTTCAAGCATGAAATTCCTCAGAAGGGATCCCACCTTTCATGTGGCCCCTAAACAGTGAGGGTTATTTTTGGTCAAGGCAGAGATTCATTCCTGAGCCCTTTCCTTCCCAGTTTTGACCCATGACTACCTCTCACCCACTGTGAGGCAGCCACCCTCATTGAGCAGTGTGTGGTGGTGGGCTGGAGGGGCTGGAGAAGGGACAAGCGTGGTTGGAGGCATCTCTAGGAATGCCACCTTGGCAAAGCAGGATGGCTTGTCCCTGCTCAGAGCCCAGACATCTGTGTGCAAAAGAGACAACAACCATGTGGGAAAGCAGATGGACAAACTTACGAGGTGTACATTAGCAAATTGTCCCCAGACCCAGCCCAGCAAGGTCATAGATGATTGTTGCCTTGGAGGCTGCTAAGAAAGAGTTAAATTCAGTGATTCAGCAGACATCTGCTCAGCTCTCAGGAAAGCTCCTTTGCTCAGAAGATTTATGTCAGCCTTGAAAGAAGAGGATCAGACCAAATTGAAGCAAATCAGCAGTATTTGGGGAAAATATCTTTTTCTCCCTAAACTTGTGAGAATTTCCTCATTACATCTGCTATTTCTCTGCTCTTTTTTTTTTCTTCTTCTTGTGACACAATCCTGCAAACTTCTGGGAATAACTTCAAAACATCCAAACCATTCTCTCTTCCCCAGCGTTTGGACGTTAAAGTACTTTACAAGCGTTGATGGATGTAGGCCAAGATTTTTGAAAGCAACTATTGATTCTAGGGGTCTGGATTGCTGGATGAGTCCATTCGCGGCGAATTTCTCTAACAGGGCTTCATTTTCAGAGGTGCTGGAGTACCCAACCTCTTTAGATTCAGTCAGAATAACAAAACCACTCATCACTTTTGAAGGCCTGACCTCTCATTTGGCAATATCTTTGCAGAGCCTGATTACTGGAGAGGAGAATAGTCAGGATTTGGGGGATACATCCAAGGTTACACAAGAAGGTTGGGGCAAGCCAAGTGTAGGTAAACTTTGTCCAAAATCACCTTAATTGCAAGACCACTCTTCTTCTTGTGTTAGCTCCAGTAGAAAAGAAATACCTTCTTTGAGAATAAGGTCATTATTTTCATGACCAAAAGAGTTTTTAAAGAGAATAAAAAAAAAAAGCACTATTGGCACCTAAAATTATATGATTGGGGCTTTTTGTTTTTATTTTAGCTTTTGGGGAAAAAAACAGAGATATGTATGCAAAAGCTGAAAATAAATTTGAGCTCAAACTGCATTTTGCCAGAAAGGCAAGCCCCGAGTCCTGACAGTCTGGCAAATAAAGACAACTTAGCTGATATAAATGGCCCAGCAAATGAAGCATGGGAAGAAAAATTGTAGTAATCAAAAGTGCCCTCCAGCCTCATTTATTTATTTTTTAAATGCATGACAATGACATAAAGGTAGAAGGAAAATATGACATTTAAGCTTTAAAATCATCAATACCATCCTGGAATGAGACTGACTGATGGATGGGGTTAATTAACTATCCATTACTGGTATGTCCAGCACAGTGCACAGCAGATCAGCTATTGGCCGATGCCACACGCCGTGCTGGAAGCATTTTGTACAAAGAAGTTTGGAGCAGGGACAGAGGTTCCTGCTTAAATAACTCCTAATGGAGGACTGTGTCTGAACAGTGATGAGAGGCTTTTATGTGCCTTCAGCACAGTTAAAGAGCTTAAAATGTGAACTCTCAGCTCTCTCCTGGCCAGAAGAGATGAATGCAGGTTGTCATTGTTCAAGGTGTCATCGCCATCGGAAGAAATTTTAGACTCTGTTGGGAAGGGGAAGCAGTTTTTCATCTGAGAAGCCTATCTATTGTGCAGAGCTTTATTCACAATAGAGATTTTCTTCTGGAGAAAGACAGTAAAGCTCATTCTTGCCCAGCTCATGCTCTGCCTGCCTGCTCTGGTGCCATAGGTGGGCTCTGCAGGACCACTGAAGGACATGGTGACAACATCCCCAAAGAAGGGGGGCAGAATCATCACTGGTGGTCCTGGGCTATCCTGCTTAATTGTGGGCTGCAGGGTGCTTCCAGGACAGGAGAAAACCCTAGACCCTCTGTGTGCTGGGCTGTGAGATCTAACGGCAGCCCTGGGCAGCCTTCTGTGAGACAGAACAGCTGCAAAGGCTGAGCTAACACATATCATGTGTCACTTTGGCCTTTCTATAAACCAGAATCTAGAAGAAGAAAAGTTATTATAAAGTTATTTCTGTTTTTTTTCCTTCCTTGGCTGCAATTTCTATGCCCCAGCCCTTAGGGAATACAGCATAAAGTGAGATATGAAGGCAGAATTTAGGTCACAGCAGTGCAGTGGTTGGGAAGAACAGATTGAGGGACTAGTGATGCTGCTTTGGTGGCTACCTCTAAGGTGAGCTGCTGACATGAAAAGAAATGTGATTTTGAACACTGAGTAGTTCTTGTAGCACTTCTGCAGTCCTGACTGCTTAGAAAGCTCTTTCCTTGTCCATTTCTGCTCACACTAATGTGAGTGTGATGGCCTTGCCCCTAGCTCTGTACCAGGATCTAAGCTAACATGGTTGTCCACCTTCCTCGGTTAAACAGACTCCTAGGGCAAAGGATGCTCATCATCATGATTTTTACAATTTCAAATTAACCTGAGGCCCCCACAGTGTGCATTCTCTCTCCACAGCAAGCTCTACACTCATGGGAAAAAGCACAGGCTTTTGGATTCTGCATTTGACTGGAAGATCTGAAATCTATAATCCTCTGGAATACATGGCAGCAGCACAGGAGACCAGCAGAAGCTGAGAAACCAGAGCAGAAACAAAGCAGGCAGACAAAAATTAACCAAAACTGTGCATGCTTCTCAGCAAACCAAGCAGTTATTCATACAATGGAAATGATTTTGCATAGCTGATGAGCATGAAAATTGCAAAGGAGAAAGCACAGAGGAATTTGTTTCTGTGTGTTACAGTTTGCTCAGTGCTGCTGCAGGCCTATGAAATGTGACTTGCTTTGACTCCTTCAGCTTTAAAAGCCCAAGAAGCAGCAGGGAAGCCACACGAGCCCCGGTCCTCCAGCAAAGCATGACACACTCCAGGGACTGGAAACACTGAAGCTTAGTAGTATCCTCACTCCCATATGGAAACAGTCCCAGCAGGGAAGGTACCACCTGAGGAGATTGTACTGCTCATCTCAGACTCAGAGCAAATCTTTCCCATCTTAAGTGCCAAGGAGTATTTTCACACCTTATCACCTCATATCTCCCCCAGGTCAGTCAATAAAGCCAAAGGAAGGGTGAAACTTCAGGAACAGGTTACAGGGTGTATCAGCCCTGAATGGGGCATGTGAGACAAGCAGAGGAATAGCTGCTCTCCATAACCCACCTCCCTCTCACAGGGTGATGAGGCATGACAAGTTTACCCCAGTAGCAGCCCAGTCCAACCTCTGCACCCATCTGCACAGACATACTGTGACCTCAGATACCAGGAGGTACAGTGGAGCTGGCCTCATTGTTTTTACAGAGGAGACTAAAGGTGCTTGAACAAAATCCGTCTCTGATTAAAGAGATTGAAGCTCATAGAGCTATTTTTTGTAAAAAGTAGCACTTAAATGACTTTTATGTAGCTTGTTATTTTGCAATAAGATTAACACCAAGGTGGATTGAATTACCTGTTAATTCAACATACAATTTGCTAGTACCTCTATGTGCCATCAAGGATATATTTAAAGGCAT
Source organism: Urocolius indicus (assembly GCA_013401255.1). NCBI lineage: Eukaryota > Metazoa > Chordata > Aves > Coliiformes > Coliidae > Urocolius > Urocolius indicus. The sequence goes on from WBNH01005900.1 coordinate 145,395, forward strand.
CTTGACAACGAATCCATAGAGCACACAATAAGGACATCATTACTTAAGAAGATACATCTCCAAAGAGACGCATGACATTAACCCCATCTGTAGATGAGTAATCACAGCTAAATCAGGAATGTTCCCTTTCAATCTAAAAGAAATGGTGCCCTATAAATTCCACATACAAAAATCCTAGTAATTTACCACATGATTAAACCGTAGTGATTTTTTTATACAGCAGTTTTGCTACAATATTTTATCTTGGGATCCTAAAAAAAAAAAAAAAAAAGATTTACAGCTTTGAATGCAGGGCTCCTGCTTGGTATAATCAATTCTGATTTTAATATATTTTTAAAAGATTTATTTCCTTGTTGTGGAAAAGATTTAAATTACAGGGTGCCAACAACTGATGAATTATGATTTAGGGCCAAATCTGTTTCACTTGGAAGGATGGTGATTTTAAATTCAATGAAGTTTCTCTGATGAGTAGAACAAGGAAGTTTTGGCCCATGTTTTTCTTGAATACCTATCAATAAAATAATTATCTTGTCACACTGACAGACATGTGTATTTATGGCTGGAAAACATCACGCCCTGGAGACATGTGACAAACATGTGCTTTCCCTGCAGCTCGTCTCCAAACGCTGCTTTGTTCTGGGACTGAGCAAGGGTGAAAGAAGTGCCCAGGAACATGCCTGTCAGGTCACAACAAGTGAGCACACAGCTCCATAGCCCAAGAGTATTTACTTTACACACCTCAAGAATATTTTTTAAGACTTTGATTTTAAATGCTCTCCAAGAGGGTGCATGGTGGCACAGACACACGGTGAGATCCTAGCCAGGGGACACCAGCATCTCCTCACTTCAGTGCCCTCCTCTCACCCAAGCGATTAATACTCTATATCCACAGAAGGATAGCTGGATAAAAACCTTGTCTTTAATCTTGTCCATCCCCAAGCAGTTCATGATTGCTCCCAAGAGTCTATTCACGAGTGCTTTGTTCAGTCAAGTTTTAAATGACTCAAGAGCTGATAGGGACTCCACCACCTCCCGTAGGAGATAAATCAGTACACTTAAATAAAAGGCAAGATGGTATCTAGCATGCTGTTTCTACAACATTTGCCATTAGTTCTTACCCCAAGGCAAGTGTGAAATAAACATTGCCTGCTCCCAGGTTAACTGCCTGCCTTTCCTTTGGTACAGTGTGGTACAGATTACGCTATCATCAACGCACCAAATTAACTTCTACTCAATGATGACAGAGACACATTTAACATACACAGCTTGGCACCACATCCAGCATTAATTCCCCAGTCCCAGACATGATGAACGGAAAAGCTTTATTAGATCACTTGGTCCTGCTCACTGTTAGGCAAATGGCTTGCTCCTTAGTGACAGCCTCTGGAGCTTTCTTTCTCCAGCTTGATTTGCAAAAATCCTGCAGCAGTCCCCAGTCCACTGTCCCTGTGGACTACATGTTTTTCTTCCCATTTATATTTAAGTTTGTATTTTCTGCATCTTTCTTAAAATTACCTTTTATTTTCTAGCTGCACTTCTAGCATTCCCTCTCATTCATTTCTCCCCCACCTTTTCTTCTTTTTGCTCTGCTACATGATTTTTCACATGTTCATCCATCCAAGTCCCCATAATGACTATGCATTTCTCAGATTTTACTTCAGCTAATTAATACCTTTCCTTATGCAGAGCCCTGAGGGCTGTAGGTAGCATCTCTAGCAGGTTCCCCTTGGCCTCTGGGACAGGACACCTGCACCTATTGTAATATCTTTGCTATGTCCTTCCTCCATCAGGGCCAGACCCCAAAGGCACACCAAGCTCCCTGTTTCCACTAGCTCTCTTCTAGAACTCTTGCTTCTTTCTGTGATGAGATGGAGTATTTCTCTTCACATGGATTAACTGCAATTTTCCTATTTTTAATGTTAATGTTATTTTACTCTAACCCCATTTTCCTTCATTTCTAGGCAATTACAAGACAATTCACAGCAAATTTTCATGGGGAAAGTTCATTACGTTCTAGAAAATGTACAATAATGAAGCGTGAAAAACATGGCAGCTTGCAATGGCATTTGCTTTTCAGACTGTGGAAAAAAAAAGTCTGGAAAGTATTGGAATTAGGTGAGAGTAAGATTATTTAAAATTTTAAACATAGGGCAGAGAATTCCCAAATAAATGATGGTGTGACTAATGTATCGATCCTATTTTTTAATTCCTCTTAAAGCATTTCAATTACCTTTCAACTTTCACAATTGTGCAGTCACCAAAAAATGAAATTCTAGCACATGGCTATCTGTGGCTCCAGGATATATATATATATATATAAAAAAAAGTATTTGCTTAGTACAAAAGAAAAGCAAAATTCAGTACCTCCAGGGCTAAATCAAATTCACAAATACAGATTCTGCTATCCGAATAAGCACCTTGTGCCAAAATTGTCCTTCCTTATAGTGCATGATCAAACATCGTGGTGACAAATTAGTTTATCTCAGACCAGGTACTCAAGTCAAAAGAAGCTTTCAGGACAAATGTCAGGGAGGCCAAGAAATGGCTCTAATCACATTGGGCTCTCCTACACAAGCAAGCTCTTCAGCACACAGAGACAAGGCAGGCACTGTTACAAGAAATGGTGCAGCAAGCTTGCCTCAAGCATTCCTCTCTCCCACAGGCTGTATAATAAATGCAAGAAATGATTCAAAGGCCCATTCTTGCTTCACTCAGACATATTTTGCTAAACCATTGCAATAAAGATCAGCTCTATCAAATAGTTTCTTTTTCTCCTGCTTCATGTCTTTCTGCATCTGTCAGCATTAGACTATATCTAAAGAGTGGGTTGTGTATTTTACAGCTCCTTACAATGAGTCAGACAAGAGATGGATCTTGTACCAGGCACAGACTTGCTAAGGGTTGAAAAGGGGTGTGGGAAAAGGGTGTCCTAAAGGTCTTGGAGGGCCTTCTTCCTCATTGCAAGCAGTCAGTGCAGGCATATGCATGCATCCCATGTAGTATTTCATTACATCAGGTTTGCATCTGCTCCCCCCTCCACCAGAAGGAATTCAAAGTATTTTCTGGTTGCTGACCTTTTGCTATCAAAGCCAGCACTTGGAATAGGAACAAAATATGTAACAGTTTCAGAATAACTTGTTTTTCACAGATCCCTAAAAATGGAAACAGTTTTAGTAGCAGTCTCTGAAGATGAGGTGGACTGAGGATTTTATGGAAGAAGAAGCCATCTGAGGAGCCTGCAGGCTGCTCATACTGCTTGCTTTTAATGCCAGAAATCATCTCCCAAAGACTCAGGATAGTAAAATAACTTGTTGGGAGGCATTGTGTTAAACAGTCCAGGCTTTCAAGTATGAAGACCAAAACCTGCAAGAAGTCTAAGTATTTCTGCAGGCTCTCCAGGAACATGCTCTCTGTGATACAGGGGCTGCCCATTGCTGGGGCATGTCTTTGCACACACTCACTTCTCTAGGGAGACCACCTCCTAGTAAAAGCTATCTTTCAGGTCTTGGCACTTGATCTTTACCAGTCTAAAGGCAATTCTTTTAGTTTTGCAGGAAACAATCCCCCCAGATCTGCCCTTGAGCACAAGCTCCCGGAGGATCTGCCTGCAGTGCTGCTTGTTGCTTTTCTTACATACACTCTGGAGAGTAAAGTCATGTGAGACATCAGATTTACCTCTGAACACCACAGCCAGCTTGGAAAGGAGGAGAGCCTGTGATTCCATGGAGCAAAGGACTAAGTTCTCAATTTATAAAACTCAGAGCAGAGTACCCATAAAGTACAATGAAGTAATAAAATGCAGCTACAAGTTATGTTTAACCAGATTCTTTCTGAGCTGTCTCAGAGCCTCAGCTGAAGTAGCAGTTGAGTTTTGGACCAACTCTGCTCCTGGGCTCTTCTCCCTAGCCAGGGGTGCTGCTGTGTCCCTGCCCCAGCGTAGTCCTTCTACCTTTACAATAGCCTCTTGCCGCTCGCAATGTTTTCAAGACTCTCACAAATGTTCTCACTGATCACAAAAAGTATTCCCTGTATGTTTCTCTTACCAAATGAACAACACTTGCTTTGAGTTCTTCATAAGAACCAAATATGTATTCTTCACAGGGAATACGTTTGGCCTTTGGGTATCTTCAATAACCTTGCTACCTTCCTCTTCCAAACACGCACCTGGTGTTGATTTGTGATGTCCTGATGAGAAAACAGCCATATACAAATCCTTATGCTGAAACAACTGATGAAAACAGGAAGGATACAGGCTGTCACAGAGAAAAAAGATGGGTAGGCACTGGAGAAGGCTCTATCAGCACATGGCAAGGGTGAGGTAGGTTGAGAGACTTCAAGTGAAAGAAATAGGCACAAAGAAGAGGGGACTGAAATAATTGTGATTCATTTATAGCATTATTTTATCTAATTCTTCACCAACTACAGGCAGTAGTTTCATGTAACCCTAATAATTTTTCATCCTATATGCAACATCCTAGTGTTGAACCTGAAGTGGGTCATGCAGATGAACCTTATTGCCAAGGGCATCTAATCTGAGCCTCAAAAGTGTAGAGAACTAGAGCTGCCCCGAGATCGCAGCCCAAGTCAAAGAGAGACTGAATGGCAAGCTGGGAGAAGATGCCAGGAATTTCTAGTTCAGTCTCTCCAACTACCATTAGCAGATTTCCTTGTCCTACCTTCTCATTATCAAGGGATTCTGAGGAAAGTTAACACCTTTGCCTAGCTCGGGGGCCTTGCTAGCTCAGACCTGCCCTGCATGGCACTGATGGCTGTCTGAGCACAAGCATCTCTGAGATTGCAGCTCAGCTGAACTCCTGCAGCAGCAACGAGACATTTTAATTTCTCCTGAAAGTGCGTGTCCAGGGATGCCCAGGGAGTCTTATTTAGCAGAGCATTGAAACACAAGCCCATTACTCTGCCTGTCAAGTTACTTATATGGTTCTCCATCACTACAGTGCCTACCGGCTTTATATTGTTGTAGATGAAAGGAGTTTATCCCCCAAGGTAAGGAAATGTTAGCCCTAGCCTATGAACCATGAGCTAGAGGCTAAGACCACACAGGGAAGTTTGTGGCTCATTGGGGAAATTCACTGTTCTCTAAACCAACTTCCAAATCCTGCTTTCCTCATCAGCTCGTCTCCATTTCATTACAGCATGTCCCTTGCCGTCAAATGAGGCTTTAGCATCTATTTTTCTTTTATGTTCCAAAAGAAACTTCTGGCAGATTTTCTTAAATTTAATATTTTCCCGAAAAACAATATTTTCACAATGATCTCTAATGAGATTCCACAGCCAACCCCCCAAATAGATGCCGTATTTTCAATTCTTGCATGAAGCAAGGGAGGGAAGCAAGAAACCGTAGGATTTATTTTCCTAAGGATGGAAAAACACAGCCAAAACAATCTGCTTGTAACCTTGTGAGAGCACAGCTCCATTTGGTCATGACAAACCCTCCTAGGCTCTCAGAAAAGCTTAACACTTTATCTGAAAGCAAACACACTGAAATGGAAGATTTTTGGATGGGCTCTACCTGTGGGGAAATTCTCATGTACATCAGAGGGGCAAAACCAGGTCTGGTGAAGAGTGATGCTGCATACACTCCCCTAACAAGCTCTTTCTGCTGGACTCTGTTTATACAGCAAAAACCACACAGACAGTGGGAGACTTCCTCCCATGGAGAAACTTGGGCAAAATTGCTTAATTTCATATGATCTTGTCCAGCCAAACATTTGCTTCTCAGGGATATTCCTACTCTCTCTCTCCAGATAAATCATACTGGCAGAGATGACTTAGCAGGGGGCAAATTGCATCAGAGGCCAGGATATCACCTCAGCCTTCCTTTCAACGTAACTAGGTTTTTAATCAGGGACTCCTGATTACTCCCAAGTGCCATAAACCACCAGGATTTGCTATCATGCTTTTGGATCATTACCAAAATCGTGGCTATATAAAACACAGCATGCAAAAAAGGATTGCCACTATATGCAGATAAAATGCTTGCAATTAAAGAGCACTAACTTCCATGCTGGCTGCTTTAAACAGCTTCTGCTATTATCATCTTTGATAATAATTAATCACTATTGTTTCACGCAATCCAGAGATGCTTTGGCAGTTTTCGACACGTCCCATCTGGGTTTATTTATGTATGTATTTATTTATTTATTTTAAGAAGCACTGTCATCAAGAAACCTGGAAGACCCGAGAAAGAGTTGATTGATCACAAGGTCCTATCAAATGTCAAAGCTGGCCCTTGTGACCTCCCATCTATTCAGAACTGCTTTGATTTAATCTACAAACTGGCTGCCTCTCCTGCCTGTGAGTTCTGTCTGTAACCCATGTGTCAGTGTTTTGAGATATGACCTGCTTCACGCTCCATTCATCTCATCTGAAGGATGGAAATTAAACTGGAGGGTCAGCAAGGGGCATGGCTGAAAATACACACACATTAAACCGAGGTCTTTTGTTTGGGCCCATCAGAAGAGTTAGAGTAACCATCAAAAATGATATTCAAGTGGAATTGATTTTCTTTTTCCTATTGAAATTTGTAGTGCTAATATATGTGGAAGGGTGGCAAGCCTTGCCACAGCAGAAGGAAAAATAATCATGGTGCTTTCCTAGAGAAGTGCTTGTGGTGCCTTTGAATGCTGAGTACACGAGTGTGTTGACACCTCCAGGTATAGTAGTGTTCACAAGGCAGTATTTCCATTGTAAATCCAGTATTTCAACCCTCTTTACACTTGATCATAATGTTACAGCTTGAACTGGAACACAGTGGAAAGTTCACAGCATGGATCACTATGTTTTAAACCTCATTTGTCTTACTTGGGTTTTATTATAATTTGGAAAATGCTTAGCTCCAGTTCTTGCCCTGTGGAACACAGCCAGCAGCTCAGATGGATAACTCTCAAGGGTGACCACAGCTTTGCAGAGCAATTTTCATACTGGCTTTTACTTGGCAAGGAGAACAAATCTGAAGCATGAACCCTTGATGGCCATTCCAGCTTTCACGTGCTCCCACAGCTCTGGCGTGAGCTGCAGTGACTCAGATGAAGTCCTTGCACCAACTGCAAGTCTCCTGCAGGCTGGCTGCAGGTGGACCTGCCATGTTTGGGTTGATTTTCAATGTGAACAAGCCAGGCTGCCCCCACCTGTTACACAACTTTTTAGTGATAGGTGGCTACAAAGTGGGTTTTCATTTGTAGAGACAAGAGGGAAGGCCGGGGTTCAGCTAGGAGTCATCTGCTACCATCGTTCCACCAAGTGTGGGTTTGATATAAGAGCCACTACCATCACTCTGATACACTAGCAGAGCCTATTAACTGATGACCAAATACCTTTGCTTCTCCCATTCTCCTATTTTTACCGAGTTTCCTTTTGTTATTTTCTCTACCTCAACTCATCTCAGCTTGAAGCACTCACAGGTAGCAGGATGTACCTTGAGATGCTCAAATAACAAACCACATGAACCCCAGAAACACAAGTGGGACATGCAGCTGAGACAAGTGTTTCTCCTTCCAATCTTTTTTTTCTCACAGGTCTGTAAAAATTCCCAGCCTGTGTCTGCTCATGGGTGATAAAATTATAATGCACTAACCTATTGAGCACATAGATTACTACTAAGTGATGACATTTCACTTCTGCAGCACCATCCCTACTAACAAAAAGAGCAAATAAAGGGGTTCACACTCAGGGCTCCTATATGAACACTGGCAAACATCACCATTTTTGTACATTGCCTTATCAACTAAGTAATGCAAAAAAGCCAAAATCCCATTGTTCCATATCTTTCTGTAACCTAGTATCCTTAACAAATTAATTACATTTCAAACCCTAACAATTTAAACTTAAAAGCTAAAGGAGACATTGTTTCTGATGCTAGGCTGCTGTTTGCAAACCTACCTGCTAGTCAATAGCAGAAAAAAAAAATTGTAGTCATTTGTAAAGAGGTTTCTTCTTTGGAAGAAAAAAAAACAGAATGATATTTATCAAAGGTACATTTGCCCTTGAGTCTGAAAAAAGGAAAGCCTGAAAATGCCTTCAAGTTCCTTTTAGTTCTAAGCATGTCTCTTTGTTCATGCTTAACTGCAGAAGAAAAATTAGGAACAAATGTGTGCATATCAGTGCATGTGTTAGCACAGGCTTTAATTGGTTAGGAGTAAATTAATGGCTGCTTGCAATATTTCTGGCAATCTGTTATAAGCTATGTAAATTTTTAAAAGAGGTTTCTTGAAAAAGCTGGCTGAAATCCTGTAATTCATATTCTGCTGGGGGAATTGATTTGAGAAATAATAATGAAATGTTTTACCTCCGTGATGAATCTCAGTTTTGTAGCACTGCAATTTTTAAGATATTCTTGTAAATAATGCTACGAGTGTTTCTAAAAATACTCTACTTGGAATAAATACCTCTGAATGAATAGCATTTTTCCCACTCTTCTTTTTCACCTCTTTCTTATTCCACCATTCCAGGGTGGAATTCACTGCAAAGCCAGCTTTGATATTATTATAATAAATTAAAATCCAATGTTTGTTACCATGTGGCCTGCTCTGGGAGGTTTTAATAGCAGTTTTGCTATTGAATTCAGTGGGATCTTAATCAAATCCTTAAGAGGCAGGTCCAGTTTTATAGATGTGAGCTGGAAATGGCCCAACACACTGCTGATTCTTCAAGGTGAGCCTGACTCAGTCATTTCAGTGAGAGATGTTAAACACTGATTGGGACAGAAGAAAAACATTTAACTGGACTGCCTGGGGCACTCATTAAGGCTGCAGAAGAATTAAAGCCTCACATGAAGCATATGAAGGACATGGACCTGAACCCCCCTCAGTCCTTCAGCACTCCCAGGGAAAGGGAAATGTTCCCATGGCAATAAACCAACTGTTGAATGACCACGGCTTCTCCTCACTCCACTCATCATCTCAAAGGCTGCTCAGTATTCACTCAGACCATCCATGCTCTAGAGGGTCAGGGACCAACTCTCAAGACCCAAACCTATGTCTTTAAAAAGCTCTCAATTCAATACAAAGAGCTTTCCTCTGTTTTTTGGGGAACTTGCAGTGACTGTACTTCACTTGAACATGCACCATGTGCCCAAGCAAATTTTAACTACTGTTGGCCCAGGGGACACACAGACAGAACAGCCCCTGCCAGCAGGAAACTCAAGCCAATGAGGCCCACTCCAGGAGGACAGACCAATGAAGAAAACTGGAAAGCTTTATTGCTTGTCCTAAGTAGATATGTCTTCGAAGAAAGGCCCCAAGATGGGAACTGACTAAAAGCAAATGACTGGCACGGCCTTTGCTACAGCTGCATGCTTGGCTCCTGCAATGTGCCTAGCTGCTTTAGCTCCGCTCTTCTCCTATCTTGAATATCTGACACTTGCCTTTTTAATGCTTAGCAGCATGCTAGAAAGTATCTTGCACTGTCAATGATGCTGTTATACTTTAATAAAAAATCAGAAGCTACCCAAAAAAGACTGAGGGAGGGAGAGAAGGAGAAAGAATATGGCTTGATGCCTAGAAAACTTCAATATGTTGTAAAAGGAAAAGATTGCTAATTAGGCTCTTGCACAGTCTATTCTAGTCCCCTCTGTGCTGCAAGAAATTTAACCCAGCTCACTTGGCTGATGGTTGGAGAAGTGGGAATAGAGTGTGGGAGCTCTGGAATCAGATTATTGAGATGATCTATGAAGTAATGAGGCAGTGAAATGCAGCTGGATGCAGGGATTTCACTGTTGGGCTCAAAGCATAGGGGGAAAAAAATCTTAAACAGCAGCCTCATCCATCCTATGGCTCATCATTCCACTTGGCTTCATGAGAGCCTCCCAACAAACTGGCCCCATTTTCTTGTGCAGAGTGATGCAAGGCAGGGAAAACAGGCTTTGGAAAAGCTGACTGCTGTGTCAGAGGTCCTGAGAGATCAGCCATGATGTTTTGAAAGAGGAAAATGATGCATGGAACACCACACAGCCAGGAGAAGCCCCTATGGATGCACTCCTCGAGCTCCCCGTCTTTAACTTCTGCAGCTGACCTCCATGCTCCTGAGGGACAGGCAGGATGCAAAGCCGTGTGGAGTGGAGAACATGATCTGGAGCTTGGAAAAGACAAATGGGATGGAAATGCACCTGTCAGAGCATCATCCCCATAGGTCTTGGCTCGACTCTCTGCACATCCTATCACACAGATGGGCTTCCCTGGGAGCCACCAGCTGGGGCTGGTCCCTGCTTGGCCCAGGGAAACCACGAGGACAGTGGCTCTCACACATGACCTCCAGCACAGTTGCTCATGTCATCCTCACTGTTATTCCTCGACCTGCTGACTCAGGAACAATTACTCCCAAGTCATTTTATGTTTGCTAATGCTGAGTTTTGTTTTGTGCACTTATAAATGATCTGCCTGCAGCTTCCACTGCTGCTGTTGTAATCATCTGGGTAAAATCTGTCATCTCAGATATTTTCATGACTTGAACCTGATAAACAGTGTTCCACTAGTGATTTCAGTTGGAAAAGGTGATATTTTGAAGTCTAACTATGTGATCTTAGCTGGAGATCAGCAGCACAGTCACAAATGTTTGCAGGAATGAAAGACGATTTTGAAAAATATAGAAGATCATTTAAAGTCTCAGCATTGTACCTTTGGGCAGAGGCAGCTGAAATAGCGTGCACACCAGAGACACAATCACTGCTACCATGGACTAATACCTATGGGTTCATAAACAAGCACAGAAGTGACCTGCTGGCCCATCCAGGCAGTAGGCTTGGTAAGATACATGTACACATAAATAACATATGCCTTAATTTCCATACTCATTAATCTGGGGTATCTTATTTGCATATATATTATCTGAAAGTGCTATATAGAATACTTGCTTTTCAGGAGTGCTAGTGCTTACTTGACAGGCAGGCACGATAATCTTCGGTTTAGGTTAAAAAAGGAATTAATAATGACTGTAGTTAATATTAAAGAGTAAGTTCAAAAAGAGAAATGGAAAACATCTGCAGCCTTGAGTCATTAGGGTAAAATCCATCGAGGCCAAGGAATTTATTCAGCCTTTGCGGTTCAATGAGGTGACTCAGAGCTTACTCCTGCTGAATCAGATGGGTTCATCGTGGCCCCTTCTTTCCCTGTGCAGGTCATTCCTGCCATCAGCCACAAAAGTATGCCATGAATGTGAGTAATTCACCCTCAATTTAATGCTGTCTTTCTTCCTGGAGACTGCAGAAGCCAGCATATGCAAAGCTGCAAAGAGATAAGTGCAGAGGGACGAGTGCAGTTAAGTCAAGGCTGGGAAGAGGTGATGGGAAGCAAAAGTGGTTCTGCACAGCTCACCACCTGCATGGGGCCTGACCAAGGCAAAGTCAAAATGTAATGAGGCTAGAGACCATTGCACTGACCTGGCTAAGTGTTTACACCAAAACAACACGAACCAGATACACCACTTCATCAGAAATACAACATTCTGTGGAGTTACAGTCAGTCTGGGGGCACTTTCTTCAGGAAAGCTTTGGGGACCCAAAGCTTCCAGGGGACTCTGGACCACATGCAAAACTGGACACAAAGTCTCAGGTTTCTGATCCATGTGTCTGGAGACAGGAAATTCTCAACTAGAAGGTTTTTAAAAAGGCCTAAATCAATAATAATAATAAAAGATTTAGTGACACTGATGTTATACCTTTGACGTAGACAACTTATGCTCATGTTACTGTGGAGTTTGGGTGGGCATCTACTGAACAGCACATATGGATAGGGAAAGGGCTCTGCAGAGGGCACAGTGGCTCGAGAGTGATCCTGGCTGGGAGGACTGTCATTTCCTTTCCTTTTGGGTGGTGTTTCTATCCACAGAAAGGAGTTTGCTGAACAGGAGCAATATGATTTTAAGACAAGCATTATTTACTGTGCAAGCTGCCATTGCAAACTGTGATTAAAGGTGCTGTTTTTGCTACAACACAGCTCTTTTACTGCAAGCTCTGCCTTTAAATTCTGCTGATATTTTGAAAAGGACAAGCACAGAAGAGAAATGGCGACAGGAAAACATCTCCAGGCAGGTTTAACTGGCTTTCAAGCAGGATGAGCTCTTCTCCTTGGGGCAAAGGTGATGACTGGGGTGGCTGATGGGACTGATACAGCTGTGGATTTTAGGAAGACTGTAGTGTTTGTACTTCACAGAGGGGAAAGCTCATTTTACTGAGGGATATGTTCCCAGGTGGTGTTACAGGCCCATTTTAATAAAAAAAATATTTAACAAATCTATAGTGACGTCAGACATGTTACGTTATGGTGCAGTGGAGGTAAAAATCAGCTCCATGTGATTCCTGTCCTCCTTGATGGGGTGACCAAAGGGACTCCGGTTACGAGACCTGTCAGATTTGGGGCACTTCTGGGGACTTTGGCCTGTGTCATACAGAAAGAAGACATGAGAGAAAAGACAAACATCAGCCTGCTTGATGTTCTTGTTCTAGGAGGTCTTGTCCTGGAGGAAAACCTTGCAAATCCTTCATGCTGAGCCAAACTGGCCTCCTGCACGAAAGTGGGCTCACACGGAGGCAGCTGCCTTCCTCGATTCTGCCCAGCCGCAGCTGCACCGGTGGTTCAGCCAGCGCCAGGGGAATCCTCCACACAGAGGGCTGCTGCCTTCTCTTCTCTGCAGCTGGTCTCTTTGACTGTCATTTGGAAATACCTTTCCCTCCCTTTCAGTGCCAAGGAACAGCTTACTTACACCTTGCTCCTACCTTGCTTCTGCACTACTTTCCATAGCCCTCCCTCTTGGTAAATTCCTCCATGCAGTCCCCAGTGAACAGAACAACTCCCTCTTCACTTATTTGTTTTTATTGCCTGTCTACAAGCTTTCCAAAGAGCTCTTCACCCTTAGAAAAATATCCTTCCCTGTAGCACTTTGGATTCTGTTTGCCCAGAAAAAGCCTTTAAGGGGTATGGACTCTGGACTGTCATGATTTTAAAGAGAGCCTAGGGAGATCATAGTGCTAATTTTAAACAGATGGGGCTTGACACTAAAAAATACCTTGATTAAATTAAATCTGCACTCAGCAAAGCTCTGACATAACTAGAGTGACCCTGTTTATAGGAGATGCCAGTGCACGGATAAACTGTAACACACGTCCTCTGCTCGGGTTCAGTTGGGGATCACTTGAAGGAAATCAACAGCACTGGGAAAATGTAAAATCTTTTCTTCTTCTTTTTTATTTTTTTTTCTGAAGTGAGCTCTGCAGCAGGTGAGGGTTTCTCTGCATGGAAGGAATTACGCCCACGTAGCAAATGCCATGGGAACGACGGTGCTCCCCAGGGAGGGGCGGCCGGGCTGGCTCCTGCACCTTGCACAGCGCAGTAGCACCGGGCACAGCTGAGGGCAAAACCGCCAAATATGCACTGAAACTTTAAGAATTAATGTTGACATTTATTTTAAAATGTGAGCTGGCAGCTCTCCAATGGTTCACTGAGTGCATTAACTTAGTCAAACGCCCATTACTTCCTCCTCTTCCTACTAACAAGAGTGTTTTGAGAAGGCGAGCTTTGCAAGCTCTGCAGCAAAGTGTATAACACACCCTTGCTTTTTTTTTCTTGCCTAAGCTGCTGAATGCAAAGACTATTTATAGAGAGAGGATCAGAGACAGGCTTGAAGAAAATCTAGATCAGGGTGCTCTAAAATTTAGAAGTGAGAAAGGATTGTCTCAGTGCCAAGATTTAAAAAAGAGATCTGTGAGCTCAGTCCTGACTCTCCTCTGCCCCTGTGCATCTCAGCAAGTCACCCAGCATCCCCATACTGCTTCCCACTGCGAGCCTGAGAGCCTTGGTGTGCTTCTCCATTCAGAGGGCTCACTAGCATCTGTGAAAGTCACATTAATACAAATTATTTCCCAGGGAATTTCCTACCTAACGTTGTCCCTAGTTCTATCCCAACACAGTACCGATCTTTGGGTCTCCAGTCAAGGCTGTCTCTCCCCTACACAAGCCTCAGCTCTGAAGCCCCATGCTTTTGCAGTACCATCTGTGATACTTGGGGTGCAGTAGTTCTCTGAATATAATTGTGCAATAATGAGCACATTTCACAGCTGTCTTTTGGACACGGGAGATGTAACTACAAAGCTGCTTGGGGAATTTCTAGTGAATCCACTCTTATAAAATCACAGCATTCAGACATATGAGCTGACAAATTTTGTGGCTGTAAACAGTAGAGGCTTGCTGAGAATCTGGACACTAGTATATAAAATGGGAATACATTCCTAACGTGAAGACAAGTGAAATCCGTATGGTCTTTCCAGGCACTCTCCCAACCCCGCTGGAAAGTCTGCAGCTGCTACATGGGAATAGTGTAATTCCAGTATTGCCAGCTCCCAGAAGGATTTAGCACTGAACAGTGAGTTACATACTGGTTTCAGAAGCTAGTTTTGTAAGCCTATGGAAATAGGTTTCACACTACACTGCTGCTGTAATGAAATGAGAAAGGAATATCCTTAAATAAATCTTTCATGATTACATGTATGCCGTCTATAGACTACTGATTTTCAGAGCTGCTCTGAGCAAAGAAGCCAATTAATCTCCAGAAAGAAAAGACAAAATCACCTCCAACAGTGTATTTCCCAGCAGATAACAGGCCAGGTTCTGTGCTCCTTTACTACCAAGAAAAGTCAGTCCCAGGCTTCAGTCAAACAAAGTTACTTCAGTCAAATCAACAGAGATCAGATTTCGACCCAATTATAGCTTTTAATTATTTTCTCCCTCCAAGTGTTTTACAAAGTTTCCTTCTAAAAAGAAAGAAATGTTTTTCATTTTTGAGGAAATTGTGCTGAAGTGCCTAAGGAGTCAAACCCTATCATGCTGGTGATAAACCACGGTGGAACTGCTGGGGTTCTGCAGGCAGAGGAAGGGACCGAGAGAGGTGATGCTCGACATACCTCTGCTGTAAGGGCTATGTACAGTCAGTGAATGTAAACCCCATCACTAATGCATCCCACATATTGATACTCCTCCCATAGGTTATATTCGCATTAGCAACCCAATGAAGCCTAAGTGGGGAAAGCCCCGTGCCCTCAGCACAAGAAGGTAATCTGTGTGGCAGTGAGGTTATCCCATTCAGGGGCCCCTCCTTCCCCCTGCACCAACCACAGCAGCCACCTCAGGGCTGATTTGAGATAAGCTTCTTGCTTTACTGACCCTGTGTACTTATACTCAGAGAAGCTTTACATTTCTTTGGGGGGAAGGGAATAGGTTTTACCCAGATGGCAGGAAAATAACGTTGCAGATAAGTGCCACTGAAAGCCCTGTTAGACTCTTTTGCTGTGCAATCTCTGCCATATATTTTAGCAAAATACTCACCCTCCACTCCAAAATCTCATTAAAAAACAAAATTAAAATGGAAACATTCACGCTTTCTATCTCATAAGCTTATTGCATGTGTTACATGTGGGTGGTGAGCATGTTAGGTACAATTTAGAGCATAATTTCCTGAGAATTGAAATGTCACCAAGAAAAGGATTGTAAATAATGAAACTTTGAAAGGAATCTGTGATCTTTGTAACAGATAATCATATTTTAATTCTGACTTATGGCTCATCCTATTGCCTACGGTTAGAGAAAAACAATTCTTTTTGTTATTTGATGGAAATCAGATGAATCAGATGAAAAGCTATCAACATCACAGATTGGAAAACATATACCAATGTTCAGTGATGTGAGCAAAGCCAATGAATCTGCTTCAGTTTGCGGCCTTTTTTATTGGTTTTAAAATATTTATAAAAGAGCTATGTTCAAAAAAATGTTGGTTGGAAAGTTTTCTGGAGATACCATAGATTACAGAATTGTAGAGGTTAGAAAAGCAAGTTCATGGAACACCTCCTGCTGAGTTAGGATGCTATAAGAAGCTGGAAATCTCTTTTCCTCTCTGTAGGTTTTCCAGAGAGCCAGCCAAGTACCAAAATTAGTATTAGATCACATGGTTGCTCAATCATGTAGCTGGAAGAATGATTATTGAATGGTAAATAGTCAGAGAGAACAGTTTCTCCATAGCCCCAACAGACTGGCCTAGTGCTTTGGATCTGATCTGAATATAAAAAAATACAGAGACATCAAACTCTGCTTCAATTTAAATAGGAAGAGTAAAAATGGTCAAAACATATCAAATAAATTATTGCATATACTTTGCCTATTGACTGATACCACAAAGACATGCTGCAATGTCCAACAAAAACAAGGCCAGAGGATTTCAACACCTAGACATGTTCTGATTGTGGTTTAAGCCCATCTCTCTCTCTCCTTTTGTTTCCAAAAGATTTGATGCTTAATACTAAGGAATTTCCAATAGCTGAGGCATTTTGCAGCTGGAGAACCAAATCAGTGAGAATTTCTGATGTGAGCACACTTTCAGCCCATCACCAACACACCAATATGGTAAGGCAAGCCATAAGGGTAAGATTTTGTGTAAAGTCCATCACTACTGCAAAGCAAACATGTATCTCAAAGTGTCCGTCAGCACATAGGCAGGGAGTGAGGGAAGACCAGAGAATGAGGGAAACATTTGCCTCCCCATCTAACTTCTTGCCTTTTGTCATGGCTTTTTGAATTTCCCAGTTCTCCTTGCCTACAGATGCTGAATTACACACAGGCTCATGGGCATGTACATAACATGTACATCACTCAATGTAGGCAAGAAAAAAAAAAAAAACTTCTAAATAGCTCATTTCAATCATTATGTTCTCCAGGACTCTTATTTCTGGTTCTCTGCCATCCTGCTTTTTGCTAAACAAAATCAAGATCCTTGCTTTGTGATTCTCTTCGTAAAAGCAACTGTACAACACTATGTTGAGTATTAAGTCATTCACCCAGCAACACTCCACAAACACATTCAATGCTAGAGTAACACAGAAAGTCCTCATCACTCCTAAAGGCTGTGTCCCACTTTCCAGTGGCTCTACACAAAGGTCCCTCCTTCACCCTGACAGCAGACACACAAAACCTCGAGAGTGAGCTTATGGGACCCTGTGCAGTTGGTGATGGGGAATGCCTGAGACACACCACAGCCCTGCAAATAACTGTTCTTCCTGTTCAGTGGCCAGCCCAAAAGTTAGGGAAGGAAAAAAAAAATAGAGTAATGCCTTTATATTGATGCAAAGTAGCATTTTCTTCATGTTTTCTTGGCAAGAAATAATTAAGCTAAGCAGCCAAAAAGGAAAAAAGCCCTGTCTGTTAAAGATCTGACTGAACAGTCATGTGTTTGTTAACCCTTCTGCTGAGCAAAGGTTGGCTACTCTGTATGTGAGAGAATACCATTTTGAATATTTAAAAAGGAGAGATTTTCCTCCTTCTTTTCCCTTCTCCACCAAGCAAACCCCCAAACCATTCACTGTCTTTGCATTTCCATGACCTCCCTTTCCACCCACCTCTTCTTTTTTCCAAGGTTTCCTTTTGGCTGATAACCCATCCTTTCAGGGAAAGGCATTTTGCCATAAAGACACAATTGTTTGAGATCCCAGTATTGGCCTAGTTTAGCATTTGATGTCATTCCTTCAATTACTAACACTGAATTGCCTTTGTATTAAACAGTGCAAAACCAGGGAAATGAACAAAAAACCCCGTCTATGCTGCTATGAGACTTGATCAGCAACCACCAGACACACCAGCTTCATTTCACATCCTTTCCTCCAGAAAAGATAACCTTCCCACAAATGTAGTCCCCTGATGGTGACCACAGACTCCCCCAGGTAAACACAAGGAACCAGAGTAAAGCATTGTTTTGGGGTTGTCTCGGGTTGCTTTGTGCCAGTGCATGAGACAGTTTTACTGTTCAAAAAGGCAAGTATTGTGTGTGAAAACAGGTTTCCAAACAAAAGACCAGGTGTATTTCTTATGCACCACAAAACTGACTGGTAAATTTTTCAAATAACTACATTTATTTTATTATCTTGGACTTTTTAATGCCTCACATCTCTAATTGTAGTAGTAATTATTAGCTAAGTTAATGAAAGCTTTGGAAACAAGATTGTGTGGGAGTATTTCAAATTATGAGTTAAGTCTTTTAACTCAGTAATTGCCAGTGATTAATTCATTTTTCCATTTAAGTGCTGAAAAGCTGAAATATTATTTCCTTGAACCGTATTTGTGCTTGGCAGTTATGAGTTAATTACTACTCTGTGAGTACCTTTAAATCAAATTTAGAAGTTTCCAGGTGTACATACCATGAGGTCCTGGTAAATCCTTCAACGTCTGCTTGGAAAAAGATTACTAAACTTGACTGATGATGCTGTTCTTCTGAAGGTCTACCCATTATGTACCTACAGCCATTAAAGGCACTACAAGTACAATGACAGTAAAGTGCTTCAGCTTGTGGAAGTTCTCTCATAAATAAGGAATATGTCTGGTTTGGAAATAATCCACCTTAATTTTCCTGGATAGGCACAAGGTCTTGGT
Source organism: Urocolius indicus (assembly GCA_013401255.1). Taxonomy (NCBI): domain Eukaryota; kingdom Metazoa; phylum Chordata; class Aves; order Coliiformes; family Coliidae; genus Urocolius; species Urocolius indicus. The sequence continues at coordinate 163,811 of WBNH01005900.1, forward strand.
CAAAGCCCTAGAAAAATGCATAAATCATGGGTTCAGCAGCTACAACTGGTAGAAGTCGATGCACTTCCATAAGGACCTGTAACAACCACAGGTCACCTGTGAGCTAACCTGGCCTGGGGCTGATGCGGCCTCTTTCTGTAGTTGCAGCTCCAGATGTGGTTCTCTTATCTGAGCTTGTGTCTGGGAAAGAATAACCCCATGTAGTCTTAGTAGTATAGGGGAAAGGGACCTGGGGGTACTGGTGGGCAGCAGGATGAGCATGTGCCAGCACTGTGCCCTTGTGGCCAAGAAGGCCAATGGCATCCTGGGGAATATTAGAAGGGCTGTGGACAGTAGGTCGAGAGAGGTTCTCCTCCCTCTCTGCTATGCCCTTGTGAGACCATATCTGGAACAGTGTCCAGTTCTGGGCCCCTCGGTTCAAGGACAGGGAGCTGCTGGAGAGAGTTCAGAGCAGGACCACAAAGATGATGGGAGTGGATCATCTCCCTTCTGATGAAAGGCTGAGGGAGTTGAGGCTCTTTAGCTGGGAGGAGACTGAGGGGTGACCTCATTAATGTTTATAAATACATAAAGGGTGGGTGTCAGGAGGACGGAGACAGAGTCTTCTCACTGATGTTCAATGATAAGACAGGGGGCAATGGGTACAAGCTGGAACAGAAGAGGTTCCAATGAAACACAAGAGAAAACTTATTCCCTGTGAGGGTGAGGGAGCAATGGAAGGAGTTGAGGAGTCTCCTTCTCTGGAGTTTCCGTGTGACTTACTCTAGGTGGCCCTGCTTTGGTAGGGAGGTTGGACTGGATGATCTTTCAAGGTCCCTTCCAACCCTTAAGATTCTGTGATTCTGTGACTGAAACAATTCATAAAAAGAGAGACACACAGGACACAGGGACAACTAAGGAGGTGCAAAGGACACATTGCACCACTGGAGCTCCAGCTCCCCATGCATCTTCAGTGCCACAGAAACCAGAGCTCAGGGAAGTGCAGCACACAGACAGCTGTTTCAGCTGTTCTCCTAAATCATACATTTCCCACTGTACTCCTGGGTTCCCTGCCAGGATCATATGGAGGCATCTTCTATCTCAAAGACAGAAGGACTGAAGACAGGAAAGAGATCAAAGGGGCATTTTTTCCACTGTCAAGGAACATTTTTTTTCAAAGCAAGAGAGAGCATCTCTACTGGAGTGCTAATCCTCCTACTATGTGTCAGTGTGTCTCTTTGTTTGACTCAGGCATGATTTCCTCTTCTTTAAGGATGCTCCCAAGCACTAACATTCTCCCAAGCTGCTTCCTGGCCCAGCTAACCTCTGCTTTCCTGGTTCAGGGCTTGGGGACCTGCTAACCCAGCATCCTCTTTGCCCCAAGGGAGACAGTAGTGCTTGCCAGAGCAGTACTGTGCCACAAAGCCACAGCGGAGGAGGAGTACCATCATGGGGAGGAAAGCATTTGTGTCAGTAAAGGGACCAACATATATTCTGGGCCTCAGACAACATATTTTACAATTTCTGTATTGCACTGAAGCCCACTCCTAGGTCCTGATCCTTGCTTCCAGCACACTTGCTGTATTTTCTCCACTGTGCCTCAAATATAAAAGACATAAAAAGACAGAAGTGGGACTCAACATCGCCCTTTCCAAGAGCAGAAATGAGATCTCTAGCTTTCCCCACTCACACTGACTGTGCAATGCAGCCCTGCATAGTTTGGCTTGCCACTGAGCTTGCCATCTGCCTGACCCAGCAAGGTGGCTCAAACAGAAGAGGCAGATGGCATTGAAGCTGCAGTCTTGAGGTTGGACCATTGTTTTGGGGAGAAAGGTTTGAACCCCCTCAGTATGTGGTGACTCCACCACTGCCTCCTGCTTCCTCTTCCTTCAGAGTGCTCTAGAACACTAATGCACCCTCAAATGCTTCCTAGACCCAGTTAACTTTTAATCCCTGTCACCAAGCGAGTGGCTCTGGTCTGATCACCACAGATTGCTCGATTTTTTTTTTTTCCTGTTGTTTTGTTTTGAAAGAAAGCATCAGATGTTCACAGTCTAGATGAGCAAGCCAGGATCCTGATTCTAATGAGAGAGCTCTGCTTGCAGCCCTGATGCAGATGCATGCACAGCAAGACAATATTTAAGGCACAGTTCTATACTAGGTGTACCCTGTGACTCAATCTGGGCTGGTGATGTTGCCTAGATCTCCAAGCTGTACAGAGGAGAAGCCAGCCAGTCCAGGGTCCTTGATGCCAGTTTGGATCTTACCCAGGGGTTAGATGGTGGCAGCTACCTTAAAAATGCCAAAAACCATTGAACTGATCTAACCCTGTGTCTTTATCAAAGCCTGGCAAGAAGATGTGAGACCTTCCAAGCTGGACAACTGTTGGAGTAACCTGCTCAGATATGCATCTATGCAGCTAGAAGCCACATTTAAACTGAAAAAAAAACCCTCTTTCTCTTTCAGCTCTCTCAACTAGAACATTGTATTCTCATATTTGCATTACTCCTTCCTAATCAAAGATTTCTTTTAAATGAATATCCTTTAACCAGTGACACTAATCTCATCCAGACTGTAACAGTTCTTGAGTACAAAATTATTCTGGACTACTAAATTAAAAAAATGTAACTCCACTAAAGCTTGTTGAGCATTTTCTCCAGTGTTAAACTGAAATTCCCTTTTCCTCATCTGAGTATCTCTCTCTGCTTCTGTTGAAAAACAGCACAGAAAATTTTAATCAAACATGTTTGGTTTTTCTCTGCATCATTACACTAAATTAAATCAATAACTTTCAGGTGGGAGGGAGAAATCCATGATTTTCTTGTTAGCTCTTTGTGCAATCATCTTTCTTCGTTACACACACCTGAGACCCATGCCAGAATATATGTTCATATATATAGGCCAAATTTTAAACTGCTTGCTTTATTATTCATGTTTTTTGAGTGCTGTTGCTGTCACGTCAGAGGGCTTGCTGGTTATAAGTGGAATCATTAAAAGTAGCTCATTTTAGTAATAACACAGCACTATTCATATTTTATTCAGTATTTAACAGTCCACAAGAGACTGTCATATTTTTTTATTTGCCAGATTGTCTCTTCTAAATGTCATTGTCAACTCTTCACATCCAGTTCATTCTCCTGAGAAAAATGGTTTTCATAAAGCCTACCATGATCAAAGAAGCTAAACAGATGGTACATTGTGTCCCTGCAACTTGCCCAGGCTTGAGCTTTTACCCCTTTAAAATAACAGCTCCCCTTGAAGTAAGCATGTTCCTTTATATTTAAACACAAAATATAATAACTACAGGGACTATAGAGTAATTCAACTCAGTCACTGAATAAGGAGGGTAAACAAATGCAGGAGCAGGTAACTAGAAGAACTAGAAGGGAACTGGAAAGAAGTTTGCAGGTTTTCTGCTAACATGTACAGTGACAGTTTGTTAGAAGAGCATGAAGGGTCTTAGCCTTGCAGGTTGACCTTTGAGAGTACCAGCTCTGAGACAGAAGCTCACAGCTCCAGCTGCAGAGCTTTTCCAGCTTACTCTGACAACTGCCTCTTCTTTATGCTGCAGAAAAGTGATGTGCCAGTCCCCATGTCCTGCCTCTTAGCCTAAACTCATGCCAGAGATGACTCTGTGGCTGGCACTAGACCATGAACAACAGCCTAACATACCAAGTACAGCTATATGTTCCCTTTTCCTTGACCTAACTGTAATGGCTGTTAACAAACACCAGTCAACTGGTGTTTTAAACTACTACAACCCTGGCTTGTGTGACTGCTTTGCATACAGGCAGAGCTCTACAGCTGCCCTCGAGATGGTGTGCAGACGATGCCAGCAGCAGCTGGGTGCACAATACCCTCACTTGCTCCTCACTGGGCAGGAGAGTGCTCACAGATAGCCGTGCAAATGGTGCCTCAGAATCCTCTTACACATCTAAACACATCATTTACTCAAGGTGGTTTGGGATATATACTGAGAACCAGATTCAAATTTAAGCCCCTGTGTTTAGACTTGCTAGAGCAACCCTTGTCTGAAGCTAATCAAGTCCCTACGGCAATTTCTTATCACCCAGAGGTGGACACAATGAATACACCAACACAAGTTTCATACAGAGAAAGCAGCAGACACTCGAATACCTCAGTGATGTGTTGTCATTGGCACACATGCCATCAGGCCCATTTGCATCACAGTCTGTGGACAACAGTCACGGCTGTTCCAGAGTGATGCAGAGGCTTCTGTTATGCCACAGTTTAAAAACTGACTGACAAGAGTTCAGCACCCCTGAAAATTCAGGCCACTTCAGAGATGTTTGCAGCATGCCAAGCTCCTGAGCTAGGGACAAGGAAGTGGCACATGTATATGGCACAGCCACTGCTGCCCTAGCTGAGCGTGGTGCTCGGGTAGCCGTGTGTAGCTGCATGAAGGACTGCTGGTCTTCCCAACAGTACCAGTAACAGCCTCAAAAGGTTCTGTGCATCAGCCTCTAACCATTGCCTCTCCAGGAGCAGGCAACTATCTGAGGGCATTTAACTCAATCAACATGCAACTCCTGTTCTTTGAGAAGTCTCAGCCATGGAAACCTGCCTGTGGGTATTTTGCAAGTTGACTGCCCTGAATGCTAGATCACAGAGAGGATTTCAAAATGTTAGTCCATGCCAGCACAGCTTTTAGTTTTGGATGATTAGTTCTATTTTCATCTCCTTGCCCATCTGAGTTATTTGGATTATAAACTTCAACCTTTACGACTGTTCATACAGTTCTGAACATAAGGAGACGCTAATCTCTGTGTGGGTAACTGTAATACAACCAAGAGTAAATCAACATCATAAGAATATATTAGTTAAATTGTTTCATTCAAGGAGATTAAACATTGCATTAAACATTTTGAAGTTCCAAAAAGGCAAACTATTTGCTTCTTCCTTTTTCCAGGAATCCTATTTTGTTGCAGGTTTACAGTGTGTCCTTGCAATGAGTCTCAAGGCTCTTCTGAAGGAAATCCCTTCTCTGATACAGCCTCGTTTGGGGCCGGCCCATGACAGCTGCTCAGCATCATACTGGGACACTGGTAATAATAACACTTGCAGCACTTACATAGCATTTTGTATTTCAAGGCTCTTAAATTAATTAGTTACAGGGCTACAGTATGGATTCAGGCAGGATGTGAAAAAGAAAATTGTATCCACTGGAAACTACAGGGGGAATTTGGGGAAACGTAATGTAATTACCCAGATTGGAATCTGGCCAGACACTGCTGCTAGAACCACCATGGGATCGCTAATGACCACATGTGGGCAGGACCTTGGCTTTGCATCTACTGTGAAGGATGAGGAGAGCCCTAACAAAATGTGCTCAGTCATCAGGTACAGGAAAGGGATGATTACACAAGGTCTGTTTTCCCCCTGGCCGCCCCATAGCTGTGGGCACTGGGCTGGGCTCAGCAGCACCACAGCAGCTCGTGTCCAGTCAGAACTCAGGAACTTCAAACAGTTTCAACTTCTGGTGATATTTACAAACAATCTACCTCATAAGTCCATTAACTATTCTTAATTGGTAAAATCCCCAAGCAATTAGTCATGTCAGCCATTCCTCTCTGAACCCCTCCCCGGTGCACACACGTGTACCCTCATTTTAGCTAAAACAAGCACACTGGGTGGTTCATTGCTGAGCTGCAGCATCATTCCACACCAATTTGGAAATGTTAATGCTGTGTAGACACGCAAATGTCACAAGGGGACAATTTTAGGATGTACCAAAGAGGGACTACTAATTGGAAGGAAGGGGGAGAAAGTGATTACAATTTCCATTCACCTCAGTGGTTCTGCAAGAGAGAAAACAATAACGCTGACAAAAACCCTGTCAGTCTCGCCAGCCACACATTAAGCTGCTGGGGAAAGGGATATTTCAGCTTCACAAAATATGTAGGGTGGTAAGTTTGGGACAGAACACCCAGAGTCTGATGTTTTTCCACACCGCTGGATTTCTGCAATGTTTCATTTCTCAGCAACGTCCAAATGTGGATGCTGAGGGATCTTTGGTTGAATTTGAAACACAATATGCAAAGAAGGGCTCCAGGAAGCTGCCTGCCTGAGGAGCCTGGGAACTCGGCTTACTCCAGAGAGCCTTGGAGCAGCTAAGGGATGGTATCAAGGGAAAAAAGGGGGATCCAGGCAGATCAAGGACCCTCTTGTGCCTGTCAAGGAACCTTGACTCTCAGGCCTTATCATCAGCTTTCACACTGACTCCTGAGTGCTGAAGATGCACAGGGTATGAAGACACTTTGTTACAAACATATAAAAAGAAAACTTGACCATATTGATTTCTTTTTCTCAAAAAATTTTACATTTTGCAAAGAGTTTTCCAACATGTTGGCAGAGAGTTTCTCACAAGTTCCTCTGACAAGTTGCTGCACACCTTGGCTCACCAACCCTCCGTGGCCACAGCGCAGGGCCAGCTCAGCAGGCAGGTCCCAGCACAGAGGCACTGCCTGCTGCCCAACAGGCAGCTCTGGAGCTCCTACAGCTATTCTGCCACTAAGAACTGCAACGGCCTCAGCCCTGCTCCTGGGCTCACCCATCATGTCTGCTCCTTCCCTCTTGTCAGAGCAGCACCTGTGAGTCTTCCAGGAAAGCCTCAAGGAACCTGAGCAAAGAGGACATATTTTCTCCTTTCCAGCTTCTTCCTTAGGAGAAATTAATAAAGCTCACCATTCCCATATTTGGATACCTCTTGCAGTGCACCACCAATAGCTATTTATTACATTCCAAATTCCTTGCATTCTGCTTCAACAAGTGAGAAATAATCATATAAACATTTTGATTGGAAAAGACCTTTATGATAAAGTCCAACCATTTGCCTCACACTGCCCAGCCCACCACTAACCCATGGCCCTCAGCATCTCAGCCACACAGCTTTTAAATATCTCCAGAGATGGGGACTCCTTCATCTGCCCGGGCAGCCTGTGCCAGTGTCAACAGTCCTCTCAAGGAAAAAGCTCTTCTAATCTTCAATCTAAACCTTCCATGGTGCAACTTGAGGCCATTTCCTCCTGTCCTATCACTTGTTACTTGGGAGAAGAGACCAACCCCTACCTCACTATAAGAGGTGCACAAGAGCTTTAAGTTTTGCAATGGAATGTTCTGTAAGCAATAGAAAACACATCAAGGACAGGTCTCCATAATGTTACACTCTGACAGACTGCAGGTACTGGCTCCTCTCATTTATGCCTCTGTCACCTACGTATCACTGCACCAAATTTATTCTTGGTTCATGCTAGTATAAGTAAAACTAAGTTCAGACTTTTGCCTCCAGTTTCAACTCTGGAGGATTGTTATCTCTTGCTGTCCTTTTCAACTCATTGCTGAGTATTTCTGCTGTTTATTTACTCAGCATATTAATTCTGATTGTGTTTTCAAAACACGGTCCCTAGTGAAGAATCCCCTCCATGCCTGAACTGCTATATTTGTCACTCTAATGAGCCCCAAATGCAAATTGCCCTGTGTACACATTTTCACTTAGCACCACCAACACAGCCACCCTCTGCCTCCTAATCTGTTCAGCCAGCTATAATTAGGTTGTTCCCTCAGTAGTCGGCTTTGACTCGCCGTTGGCAATCATCACCTTGGCCCTGATCTGCTGTAGTTTTCCATGCCTTGCTCATGCAATAGGGATGTGACAGGGACCATGTTACTTCCAGCCCTGGTGTAACCACAGTGGTTTACTCCACCCAAAATGTCCACATCACAGTAACCAGCATTTGAACATGGGACCTCCAAGCTGCTTAGATGTGGTAGCTGGTTTTGCATAGTTTAAAGTGCTCTTTCTGGGGATTAAAACTCATAGCTCCTCAGACTACATCTTGAAAGTGACCAAGCAAAAGTGAGCTGCAAGAGAAAAGAGACCTCTTCTCATTAGAGGCTGCTGCTTGTTGGGTAAAAATAACAGGTCTGAACCTAAAAAACTCTATGTGACACAATAGGACACAGTGATGACGTGGGATCCAATCTCAGCATGATGGATGTGTTCAGCTCTGCCATATCTACACTGTAATGAGCTGCCAGGTCATGGGGGCATCAGCAGTGCTGCTAGTTTGCTTTTCCTGAAAAGAGATTGGTGCTCTTCTTTGGGTAATTAGCTCCCTTATACACACAGAAACAAGCACAAAACACTGCTGTGGGTATCTTCAGCAGCACAGGCTACTGCAAACACATCACACCTGACCTTCTGTCACTTCACCAGCCTTTCACAAATTTCCTGTCCTATTCAAGATCTCAGCTCTCAACTCCAAAGTGTTTAATAACCTGTCCATGTGGACATTTAAAATTCCCAAGTACAAGGTTTCGGCACAAAAGAGCATTCCCTGAGCAGTGGGTTTCTCCGTGACATCAAATTTTCTGTTTGAAGAAGATTTTGTGCACTTCTGGCACAAGGCTCATCTTCAAGAATTAGCCATTGTTACTGTAAGCAGTATACACATATATTCCTAAACCTCTTCCACAAACAAGAAATTACTGAGTGCTCTTCCTCCCAAAAGCAGTTAGAGAAGGATCAAGGCTCAGGCGGGCACACTGTGGAAGCCTCACCATCGCTGCCCAGAGGAGCACAGGAGTCCACAAGGAAAAGCATTTCACAGCAGAAACTCAAAGGGAGGACAATCTGAGGGAATTCAATGCTCTCTGTCATTCCTGTGGCTTTGCCTGGGCTCTTTTTAATGAGATCCAACAGTTCATCACTGCCCTACCTCCCTCCTTACACAGAAAGCTTTGTAAGGCTGCATGTCTCTCCTGATGCTCTGATTTCCCTTTTGCAGGAGGCAGAGTCTCACTGCATTGGGAAGCAGTCAGGGAGAGAACGGTGTACCAAGCCCTGGGCTCCTCAGGGGGGATGGGAACATGATAAAATGGGTTGTAACATACAATAAGGGAAAATATAAGTCAACTACAAAAGCTAACAAGGTCCATGACATCTCTCTGGGAAGGTCAGATGCAAATGTGAGGGACAGAGACTTCATGGTCTCTGTTAATGGGGTCCACACAGAGGCACACACAGTCCATCTGTACAGACAGCCTTTGCCCCTGGGGATACTGCCCTAAACTCTCTGCAGCCGTGCTGGTGACGCGGGGCATGAACCAACGACATTGCATTCTGTCAGATGGCACCAAAATTGAGATGCATCTTCTGTGGATGTTTTAAATTTCTGCAGCTTTTGGAGAAGGATTCACTGGCTGGATCTAAGATGATCCCAAGAGCATGGATGCAGTTCATGTGTTTTCTTGTAAGCAGGTACTTCAAGAACAGCCTTTATGTTATGCCCAGTCAGGTGGTGACAGCAAAATGAATTAGAGCATGATGCTGATATACTGACTTTAGCAGATCTCCCAGCAGCTTCAGCAGGAGTTGTGCTATGGGCAGAGTTTGTCCTCGAGTGAGCAGAAAAGGCTTACACATGTATAGCCAACCCTTTCTGGCTACATATAGCAGTAAATAATCACAGTCTTTAAATGGTGTAGCTTATTCCTCATTTCCTAGAGAAATATGCTGGTTTCTGCACTCATCTCAGGCCAGGGTAAACCAAGAGAAGACCAGAGGAGGTCTGGCTTCCCAAATCAGCAGACAATGATAAGAGCACCTGGCTTTGCTTCAGCACCATTTTGGTTTCCACTCAATTCTCTCTCAAAAAACTGAAACTCAAGCAGAAAAGAAGATGTCTTCTCCCTGAGCTGTCAGCTCCCCAGGAGGCATCACCATCAGCAGTACTGGGGAGCAGTGCAACTCCTCTCTCCAGCACACAACCTGCTCCACACTTCCCTGTGACCTTCCATTTTACTTTGCAAAATAAGTTATCTTTTAGTGAAAGGAAGGGAATTAGGTTTCGTCAAGGAGCTTTTCAACAAGTTGTCACCATTTCAGTGATTTAGGGTAGGCAGAACATCTCATATTCCCAGTTGCCCTCATGCCACCACAAGCTGCCAGTCGGTGTGAAAGCATAGCCTACTATAGCATCTGGAAAGGTCAGAGTTGAAGTGTTTCCATGGGAAGATAATCAAGCCATAAGATAAGTGCCTCATCAAGAGGAAATGTCAGCTGCTAAATGAGGACAGTTATGGTATAACTATATTTCTTTACCTAAAGGAAGCAGGCTAATACATCTCCAAATTACTGTTTATCACACCAGATAATGTTCAATTTCCACTGTAATTTCTATCATGCTTTCTATAGCACGTGTGAAAATCAATTCAGAGATGAGTGAATCCTTACTTCTGAATTTTTACAGCAGCAAGTGAAAAACTAATTAAGAAAAGGTACAATAAAGCAAAAGTCCATGTAACGAGGCAAAATAACATTTTGAGATTTAGAAAAAGCCACTCCTATGCAAACCCCTGTCAGTTCATCTTTAACATACCACTTCAACATATCACCTTTTGCAGCTTGAATGGGAAAGTCTCAAGAAGGAGTGTGTTATGGGTTCCAGCAGGGAAGGCAGAGGGTGACAGTGGAGAGGGGCTGAGAGCAAAGAGCTTGCAAGAAGCACAAAAGGCATTTTTTAAAATGTCTTGCGGGAATCATCATCAGACACTAGCTACAAAAACATGAGAGAGTTCACACAGGAGCCCTGGGAGGAGAGTCAGAGAGGTGGCTCATTGTGAAGGAGGTCGACAATGGTGTAAGAATTGGAGAGGGCTGGGAAAAAAAACCACAAAAGCACTGTGAGAAAAGAAGATGCTGCTGCTCAGAAGAGCTGAAAAGTTAAAGCCAAGTGCATTTAAGGGGACCACACGTTAGGAGAGTGTTAGAGTGACAGTGAATCTGAGACTCTCAGAATGAGGAGTAATTTCCTTTCAGCAAATATGTGACCTTAAAAAAAAAATCTATTGATGAACACTTTCCAATGGGCTCTAAAAAGCAATTCTCTTCAAGCTTTTAAATTACTTGCAAAGTAGCCTAGATTATTTGTACTCCAATGTTCCTCTTTTTCCTTTCCTAGGCTGAAAGTTGTCCTTCTTGGGGCTGCTGCATGAGATGATGGGAGCCTGCTCACATGGTCTGCTGAGACTTGTTGCCTTCAAAAGGCCTCCCTGTACAGTCTCTGCTCTGGGGTACAAGGGAATAAACTTTCACTGGCTTGATCACTTCTCAATTAAAGAGAGAACAAATAATGCTCAGAGACATCACTTAGAGCCCCACAGATCTAAGACTGTATTATTGCTGAGCTCTTTCCTGATTTCATTCTAATTTTTACAGTTTAGCCCTGCAGTTTCACATTTCCAAAAGTTATTCTTTGACCAGCTCCCAAGATTCTCAGACTTGATCAACAGATTCAAACCAGCTATATTTCCTCCTCGGTAACTCTCACGTCATTCAAGATACACATAGTAGCCTTGCTGATAAGATCTACTTTGGGCCATGTTATTTTTCACCCACCACCTTGCTGTAATAGCAGTTACATTTTACAGTTTTCAAAAGCTGTTAACATCATTGACCTTCTAGACTGAATGTGCTTGTCTTCTATTATGTGTGTTGAATTACTTGTGCCACAATTAAGTCTTTATTTAGCTGAAGGCAGCTTACCTCCATGGCAGTGTGTCATTTGCTGTCTAGCAGAGCAGTAATCTAATCAAATAATGGTGTAGGTCTAAAAAAAATACATATGTACATTTAAAAAAAGACCTCAAACTTCTAGCAGTGTCTCGTAAGACGGACACACTCCGCATGGTAAACTAGCACTCTGGTAGGATAATTGGTTTGGTTTGATCAAAACTGTGTGCTCTTACAGAACTGAGCGTCTGGCAGTACTCACAGCTCAGCATTAAAAGAGAAGATTGTCTTTGTCAGATCTGTCATGAAAACTGAAAAAGAAGAGACTGGACTGAGTAAAAAATGAAGTGATGTCCTCTAAATCCAAAAGACTCTGTGCCTTATTTATCCTGGTGCTACACATTTAGTCTCTACTGTAAGTTGTCTAGGATATCTTTTGATGTCTTCTATTAAAGAGAAGGAAAGCTGTTAGCAAAGACATCCCACAGAAGTGCTATCCATTTCTTCCTGCCTCTTTAGAAGGGCCATGATGACATGAGCACTAATACATCATGCAGGCAGTGAAAGATGAAATAAAGTTACCCGTACCATTAATTGGAAAATGCATATCATTTTATTCTTGAGGTCTACAGCTGACACTCTCCAGGTCTGTAGATAGGGAAGGGGGCAGAGACCACAGCAATTAGCTACCCTTAAGGCCTCATCTCCCAGCTGCAGCACTTCCAAGCACCTGGCCCTGCTTGGGCTGCAGCATCTCTTCCAGAAAAATATCCCATCTTGGTGTAAATCCTAGAAACATGGAGCTTTCCACTGCCCTGTGCCAGTTGTTTCTAAAGCCAGCTGAACTCCTAACAACCACTGTGCCTAGCAGCAAGTTTTTACTGATTACTCATCATGCATCCCAGACTCTCTGCACCTGCATCCTTTGTGGTGATACTTGAATGTTCCTGGCTTTTAAGAAGATCCACGTCTTACTTGACATACATTTGTAAAAGATGCTATGTTTTGATTTGCAGAACAAAAACAAATTTGGTCTAGAATCCTGCCATCTGGTGACTCCAAATAATTCTTGCATATGGTTACAAAGGCTTGCATCTTTTCTTTTGCTTTGCTGTATAACTTCACCACTTGTCATTCATCCGCCCTTCCACAGTCCTTCATTCTGTGTATTACAAAACTCTTTGAATAAAAAAGGGTCCTTTCAGCTGAACACAGCACTTTTGTCTTTGTTTTACAAGCAAAAATCAGATGACGCACAAGGGCAGGAGACTCAGCCAAAATCACTCAGCATGCAACAAAAAAAGGATGGGATCCAACTCTCTGAATCTTCTGAGGCCACCTTGAAACAACACTACCATCAGCTAACAGGCTTGCTTTGTTTTTATAAGGTAAACTTCTACTCCTCTAAAAAAACACAGGAGAAAAATATCAGCCAGTATCTTCATAATAGTAGAAAGAAGATGCATCATCATCTAGACGTATGGTTGCTGCCCCATTGCTCTGTGCAGTGCAATAGAAATAGGCTTACAAAAGAGCATGAACCCTCTTCTGACCTTCCTTCACTTCTCAGGGCATTCACAGTGCCATTTGAGATGTCTCTTCAATGCAGATACTAGACCTGTGCCTGCTTTCCTCTTGCCAGTACCACATGGGCTGCAACAGCCCCAGCTTACAAACTGCTTTGGGTGACTAATGGGATGCCCAGTGAAAATTCCAGCTCCAGCCTGCCTTGCTCCCCAGTACAGACTCAGGCATGTAGCCTGGCCATCCATACCCACCTCTCTGGTAAGATGTACACATAAAAATTTCTCCCTGAAAGGACTCTGACATCAGCTGCTTTTAAAATAAAAATGAGATTTCCATGCAACCAGAACCTGATTTGCTGATAAAACAGGTAACACAACAGCCACCACATAAATATAAAATCAAGATGCTCAGCTCTGTCCCCCAACCTGATGCTGTGGCTGGAGCTGACAGAGCCTGCCCCATCACCCTGTCCACACTGTTGCAGGGGCAGCGGGTCCCAAACCCGCTAGAGGCCATGCCTCCAGCCACATTCTGCATTCTCTGGTGGGTGCCAGATCAAAACAACCTGCCTGCTGTCTCAGCCCATCCAAAATCAGCACAAGTCCTGATTTCAGCCCTGGAAACAAGGAGAAAATCCAGCCTAGAGGCCGAAACAAAATTGTCAAGTGATGCAAAAAAGATTTAATTACAATTCAGATCACATAATTCTGGAAGCACATGCTCTTCTGCAGCTAGAACAAGAGCCAGCTCTGCAGCTAGTAGTTCCTTTCATTGCCTTCAGGAAAACTAAGATATGTACACCTGAAGATAAACATCATGATTTTTTACTTACAAAGTCCAGCACGTGCCTCAGTGACACAAGCAGCAGGGCACAGGGTGTCAGACAGTCTCAGATCTTTTCACAAACAGGGGACAACACCAGCTTAGAGAGTGAGATACTTGGAAGTCAATCAAATCATTCCCTGCCTCTTCCCTCATCTGTCCAGCAAGTGGGAAAAAGGACAGGCAAGAGTTACAGCTTGCCAGGGCAAACAAAAGTATTTGCTCTTTCCTTCTCCACTCCCCCTTCTTCAAAGGATCTTAGAGTGTGACTTGCCCTCAGAGGTGTAAATATCTACGCTGAAGGTGTCCAGCATGTTATTCTGCAAGGAAACTATTGTCATTAGCAAGGAGGTGGTTAAAGAACAAAACCATCTCTTGGATTCCTCCTTTCATGCTCAGTTCAATTTGTTAATATTTTCATTCCTAGCAAGGGCTTGTGTGAACAGGGATTGCTGCTGAAGGAGAAGGAAAACTGAGTTCAACTGCACTTTCTGCTGCTGTCACTAAAAGTCAAAGAGAAAAGTAGAGTAAAAATAACAAGCTAGCCTCAACATACTATCCTTGAGATCTTTGGATGAAAAGTGCTATCATCATCATTATCTCCTTCCTGTCATTTCCTTACAGAGCTGAAGCACACAGCACCATGAATGCCATCAGCTCCCCTGAGGCCAGTGCCCCAAACTCTGAAGTCCCAACTGAGCTCTGCCCCAGGTCCTTCTCAGCCTTTTATTGCCTTCCAGATGCTCTGCTTGGATCCAGCCTCACTACTGCAGAGGAGAATAGCGGGCAGCACTCTGTCTCTCAGCATGTGTCCATGAAGAGGCAAAGCCTGTGTGTTCACACACTCCCACTTTCCTGGGCTGCCCAGATTCAGACACCCATATGTTGAGACAAGATTGGAGAATGGGTGGGAAGCCTGAGCTGTCATAGCTGGATGCATGTTCAATCATCCTGAAAGATGGAGAGTCTGTGGCTCTGAGGTTTTGGTCTCAGTCCCATATGGGTGTAGTTGTGAAAACAAAATATTGTTCCCTAAAGTAAGCATGATTAGGCTTTCTCTATAAACATTATTGATAGAGGGTAGGGCTATGAGAGAGAAAAGCTGGGGAGAATTTCCACTCTGCCTGAACAACTCGCAAACCATAGATTAGGTGACAAAGTTTAGTGACTGGGAATCCTGCCCAGATCCAGTCTTATTGAAGGAATTAGCAGACTGGTTTAATGGATCAATCTCTTAACTCTACTCCATGATGCAACAGCAGAAATGGGAGGTTTGAAGGTGGCTATGTAAGTCTCAGAGACTTTCTACAGATTTGTGCCTGACTTGCACACTCCCACATGAAAGAGAGCTACCCCTGCCCACAGCAACCTGGCAAAACACCATAACAGAATAATCCAACATGTGAAAAACAATCAAATCTGCTTTCTAAATCTCTACCATTTTCTCACTCCAAGAAAAAGAATATTCTTGCAATTATGACACTGCTGGGCAGAGCAGCTGAACAAGGATGCAAGTTTAGCTTTGTCTCAGTTCACTGAATAATAGCTGTAGCTATTTCTCTCTCTCTCTCTCTATATATATATATACAACAGTGTTTCCAAATGGTTTAACAAGAGGGGACAGTCAATAGCTGGTGCATACTCTCTGGTTAGATGGATTTGTTTTTTCACTATTTGCAGGAAATAATAACGCAGCACAGACCCAAAAAAAAAATAAAAATCCCCCAAAACCAGAGAAAATAGGGGAAAATAGCAATCATTCCAGGGGGGATAAAAACAAAGCATTGATCCAATGTGCTCTGACATCTCAGCCCAGATGTCCACCTCTGAGTGCTCTGATATCACCCCGCACAGCTCTGCCACCATAGTGCACCGATGATTACCCAAAGCTGCATTAAGTCTATGGGAATGGATCTCCTGCCCCAACCAGCACTGGTTCAGCCTTTAGTCACACACATTGATGGCTGAAAATATGAGAAAATATATCCACATAAAATAAAGAGTGTGAAACGTGTGTGGGGGAAAAATGTTTCTTACATTAACATTTCTGGAAAACTAGTTCTCCTGCAGCTTCCATTCTCAGAGCAGTGAGATCTGGTTTAGGGAAGCATCTCCCTGAGGCAGCACCACAGCATGTTTGTTCATTTGCAATTGAGTATATTCCTAAATGTGTCCATTAATTAGGGACGAAGTGCTTAAAGCAGTTTGGATCTTACAGTTGCCTGGAGTGTTGTGTGGACTGGGAAAGAAAACTTCAGACAAGTAGGTGCAGCTGAGCTGCATCTTATGGTGACTTCTTATCATGGTAAAACCTATGAGAAGACGTGAGCAGCAAATTGCATGAGGTGCCTTTGATCCTCTCAGAGCAGCAAAGCACACAACAACTGTTGGGGAAGCCAACACTGCTATGACCTACATAACTTTGGAGACTTGGGGAGAGATTCACCTATTTGTGGTAATAAATCTACTGCCACTGGGTGCCTAAACTTCTGACACCAACTCCATCACCATCATAGCTTGAAATACAGGATACAAGAAGGTAAGCACCAAAACTGTCAATTAGAGTCCACATTCTACCAGCAGCAAAGTCCCTTAAAAATGTATTTAAGAGCCATGGAGGTGGGCACTGGGTGCTGCCTCACCTCTGCATTGAGCACCTTGCTTATGGTGCCCTAACCCTGGGCTCCAGGAGAGCTGAAGTCCTGTGACCCTACATCCACAGGTGTTGCTAGAACTGCCCTGGGCCCCCACAGCATGAGCATCTCACTGATCTACCCACCAAAAACTCCCTCATTTTGAAAATGAGCCCTGTGGCAGTGTATTTAAGATGGGAGTGATATCCAGTGACAGACTGCCTGAGAAAAGCTGTGGAGGTGAAGAGAAATTATAGTCCTTCATTTACACAATTTCCTTGCATGCAATTAGCACCGGGGTAGAGAGAATCAGAGATGAATGCTCTCGCTCCCTCCCCCACGCACCCACCCCGATCACCCCGGCTCATTAGGAACCGCATCCTTGCAAGCGCTGCTTAAGCAAAACTGTGTTCCTATGGTTACGGCGAGGATTTTCTGCCGAGGGCTGCAGATGATGCGAGCAGGGAGAGTGATTCGGCGAATCTGTTAAACACAGAGCGGAGTCCCCTCCCAGCCCCTGGGCCTGGCAGTATTTCCACGGTCCAGATAAAGTTGTATCTTCCCCATGGCACTGCAGGATTCACCTGCAGGTTGCTTCTGCTGTGGCACCAAGAACCCTCTGCTCACTCCTTCTAGGCTGCAGCCCCAATTTTAAACTGACAGGTGGTGAGAGAATGGAGAAAATGTTTTCCTCTTAAAAAACACCCACCCTCAAAAAAGCAGCCAGAGCTGACAGCATGGGTTTTGGTACGTACCGAGCAGCCCAGTGGGCCTAGCAAATTCAATAATGGGAGAAATGCAAGCAGGGCAGGCATCTTGCCAAATGACAAAGAGATACCATCTGTTATGAAACACGAGCAGGAATCCAAGTCGAGACCAGAGAAGGATGTTGCTGGTTCATATCACAGCTGCAGAAAAGAGGGAGGAATGTCAAGTCCCCTGTGCAAGGTGGTTCCTCAGTATGGTGGGACAGCACAGGATGCTGTCTGGCATGAGGGAGCAACACAGCCATGCGAGTCCCTGCTCCTAAAGCCACAGTGTGTCCACATGCAGTATATTCTGCATACTGAACTACTTAGGAAATTATTATTTCCCTATAAAAGAAGCAGGAGTAAAATGTTTATATGAAAATAATCTGGAGTTTTGCTTTCCCTCGGTATCTTTGGCAAGAATAATAGCAATAATCAGAAATAAGGCTGGAATGACTTAGTCTACCCTTCTTCCCTAAGCAGACTCAGCCTCATGTACATACTTTGTCAAATGTCCCCACATGTTCTTAAGGGCTTCCCACGGTGGATACATACCATGGTCCACAGAAAAATCTATTCCATTCTTTTTTTCACATCCAAGTGCATCTTTCAAAGGCTTTTGTGTCTCACTGGTCACCAAACCACAATTACTCACAGAAGAAGTCCTCCTACTCCTGGAACATTAAAACCCTCTCCAATGTCATCTGGTGGCAGGCAGTGTGAGAAACAGCTTGTATTCGCTGCATACTAAATCTCATTTCTCAGCCTTCACTCTGGCAGAAATGCTACTGAGAGCTTGCTCTGGGAATGATAATTAGTTTGTTGATTAATCATCAATGCTCAATGATATAGTGTCATTCCTGATGCTTTGGGTTTGGCGAAAACTGTTCCTCCCAGCAGAAGAAAGCTCATAATGGTGCTACATCAACTCAGCACCTGGAGAAGGGTTCTAGGCAGAGGCAGGTCTGCAGTGAGACCATCACCCTCCTATGCTGAATCTCATAAAAACCAGGGTAGAACCACCAGCCAACTGCTCTGCATGGTGAGCCAGCAGTGCCCGCTTGCCTCTATTGCTTGCACCAATAAAGCATTTTAACATTTCCAGGGCAATTTTGTTGGTTTCCACCCTCTTGCAAATACTGTTGCTGTTAATACAAGTTGTGAATTTATTTCAATTTCTCCAGGAGCTCCCACGCCATCAGGATCAAATTTAAGGTGTTAATTAAATGGAATGTGTAACACTTTACAGCCCAAAAGACAACAATATGGGCTAACGGCAATGGCTGGAGGTGGGTTAGAGCTGCAGGCAGAGCAGGTCCTGATTGCCCCCTGTTGGCCTCCCACTAACCAATATTCCTGTTTTCCAATATATTCTCCCACTCCCTGGATTTCAATAATTATTTGACTACACCTCACTGACAGCACATATTCAATTTAAAGGCTTTACTTGTCAGCTTATACATGCTTATCTGCAAAAATAATTCTCCATGTTTATGGTTTTCAGCTCCTCAGCCTCCCAGATGTCTTTAAGTTCAACTTTATTTTGCCATCCTCTTAATTCAACAGCTGCAGAGGAAGACACAGCAATTTCCAGGGTAACTAGCTGATGAGTTTTAGCTAAATGCTGCAATGAGTTCATGGTCGACCATAAACTTGTTTGAGGTGACAGCAAGTGCCCCAGGTCAGAGTCTCTGCACAACAACAACCTGCTGTCTGCAGCAAAATCCAATTGCAAACACTTACCACAAAATAACCAGAGTGCCCCTGCACTGCCCTGGTCTGTGCACTTTGTACGCCAATATAAAAATATATTTCAAAATGACTATTCAGGAATCCTTTTATAATACTGGATAAATGAGTTATCCTGATGACTGCAAGGTTTCTATTTATATGTGAGCTTGTATCAAATCTTCAGCTGATTGATGGGACTGAATATGATCTCTTCTAGGACTGAAATGTCCAATAGTAGCATTAGATTTTCCAAACTGACTTACCATTACTCTGAATATTTTTCATGATAGTTGGAGCTGTCATAAGGAATTTGGGTTTTGATACTGGGAATGTGGACCTTGTTCCTATTTGGACAACATATACATAGAGATGGTGACATCTTACTTTGGCCATTAATGGAAAAAGCTTCCAGTGTGTGGATTTATATGTATAAGTTCAAAATGTCCTACTCTGTACATTCTTTGCCACCAATCTCTAATTCCCTGCTTATGCAAAAGTCTTTGCAAACAAATTGATCTGTTACAATCTCCTCAGAATAAAACACAAGATGAGTGCTGACGCTGGCAAAGCCAATGCAGGGTTTTACTGACTTATTTACAGATAACTTGTTGAGGGATTTTCCCTGCTTCAGTTAACAGCTGCTTTGCTTTTTCTGCAGCAGGCTCACAACCCACCCCAGTCTTTGTCACAGTGGAATGACAAACCCAGCAGTGAAATTGAGATAAAGTCAAGGGAATGCGTTAATGTAGCGCACACTGTTTGCTGCCTAAAGCTACACAGTCCAGCCCACACTTCCAATCAACATTCAGCTTTAGCTCAGCTTACAAATATGAACAGCTACACTGCTCTACTAAAACTAAACAATAAATGTTTAAGGAATTCTCACCAGTGTCCAGACTCGGCACCTTTTCATCCTGGAAACTGTGTTACAGTCTCTTACCACATCATCATACCCTTGCAATCACCAGGATCCCACATGGAACAGAACAGGTTAATCTTTGTAAGGCTGAATCATCACAGAATTCATCTATAACAGCCCATGCAGAATAAAAAGCTAGAGATGCATTTAAATACCCTTAAAGTAATTTGGTTAGTCAATGAACCACAGTATCTTCTCCCCACTCCCTGGTTCACTTGGCATCCATCACTTTCATTTTGTATCAGATACTCATTGTATGGAGCGATAACAGATCCATGATCCAAAGGACAGAGCATCCCGTTGAATCGTTGGCACACAGCATAACACTGTCATTATGCAGCAGTGCTGGGGCAAGCCAAAATACCTAGGTTTAATGTGTTCTCTGCAAAGAAACGATGGCACCTACAACTCTGCTACATAATCTGAGCAAGCTATTAAAACCTGCTTGGATTTGGCTTCATTCTGAGTGAGCTAACATGGGTTGGTCTTAGTTTGAAACACCTAATTCCACAGATACAGATGATGATGACATCTTTTTTATTTTTAACGTGTTTTCATTTCTTGTAGAATATAATCTTTAAATTTGAAATCAAGTTCTCAAGTTTTACAGCACAGAAGCTGTGAGCACAGTGCTTACTCCTGAAAACACATACTGTAAAGCTGACAAATTAAGAAGAGATGAAAATTGGATAAATTACTAAGAAAGAAGGCACAAATATAACAGAACACCTTTTCGTTTACGGCTGTGGGCATCGAATGTACCCAGAGAATTCTGTTTCCTTTACTGTCATGGCCATAGCTTTTGCCTGTGGTTCCAAGCTGAATGACATTTCCCTCCCATCTCCTTCCAGCAGCTGCCTCACTCTTCTCTGCTCGTCCTCCCCTTGAGCCTATTCTCTTGAGACAAAGTGTTTAGTGTATTGCCCAGCAAGAATGAAGCATGGCATAATGGATCAATATTTACAAGTGTTTCTACCCTTACCTTTCTTAGCAAAGCTCACAGTTTGCCTGACACTCACCGACTCCAAGGGAATGATGACACAACTGTGTCCCTTCTGGCATATGGCACCCAGGAAGACCCAGTAGAAAGGAATTAATTTTATTCCACAATACACTCCAGAAGAAACAGATGCTGGGAGGACTTCTGAGCAATTACAGCTCTCAGAAACAGCAATTCAGCACCAGAACTTTGTTCAAAGAGAATTACCTGTCTCACAACAAAGGCTGAAGTTGTGGAGTCTTGCAGTTTGCTTAACTCTCCCCATCCAGAAAACCTTTAAATCCAGCATTATTGTGTCAAGTCTATTGTCAAGGACTCAAAGCCTGCTCACAGGTAGCTCTGGGCAGTTACAGCTGCTGTGCAGACTTACAGGCTCTGCACCTAGTTAGATACATAGGGTTTCTCCTGCATTTAAGAGTTTCTGTAACCTATTGGTCAAAGTGAAACCTGTGAAAGGAGTCAAATCATGTTTCTAGGATAAAACACAGAGAGATCATTGTGGATCCACAGACAAAGCAGACCCTTGGGAAAGGTAGGGCAAGAGGCTGCAACTGCAAAGTTGCCATTTGGAGCTCTCACAAACTGGTGGAGAGGATAACTTAGGAGAAAACAGCCTTTACGGTGGAAGCCCTATGCAGGGCATGGAAGATGACCAAATGGCTTCTCTTTTAGGACTTCTAGCATTTTTAGGTTAAAGGGAAAAAAAAAAACAACAACAAGATCATAGCTTCTTTTTCCACTCTGAATAACATAGGAAAACCAGAGATGACTTAGCAAAAATTGCTCATGGATGTTATCCACGTGGGCTGCCCTGGGACCCTGCAACAACCTGGCTACTCAGCAGGTACACTATGTGCTAACCCTATGCTGGAATCCTCCAAGCACCAAAACCAGCCAGAGCTCCAATGTCATGCATATCACAGCGGAGGCTCGAGGTTTTGGCTTTTATTCAGACACATCTAAACTGCTCTGGTGTGCTTGGTTCTGGGCTTAATCTTTAAACTTAATCTGATGGGTAAGTGAAACAGCAACAAAATAAAAGCCAAGGAGGATTCTCACTGATTTTTGAACAAGGTGAGGGAGCACTGATTTGCACCAGCTCTCCAGAAAGGGAATAATTGTAAACAAACACCCTCCACACCTTCCTCCCACGTGCGCAGGCAAACGAACTCTAAACTGTTATCTCATTTAATTCAGCTCTGACAGTTCTCAGTGTGAAAGATAATTAACCCTTTTATCATTAGTTCCAAGGTACAGCACGCTTGCATTTTGCTCTTATATTCTTATATCCTGAGGCTTCTGACATAGCACGATTAACCATGTAGGACAGGGAAGGAAGAGGAAAGAAGAGCTACCATTACAGAATTATACTTGAGCAGCCTTTCACCTGGGGACACATGAATTAAAACTGAGGTCTAACACTATTCCTTTGATGCATGCAACACCAGCATCAACAATGGATTTAGGCACCGTCATATTTGTTCCTCTTCTGCATTGAACACTTCTGTTATGCAGTATTCATTTGAACTCTAAAATCTCCACTCCTGACAATCAATATTGCCTAGTTAGGTTACTTTAGAGAGAGAGACAGCTGTGTAAAGCTCCCAGAGCCTACTCGTCTGCCCAGCAAAAGGGCAGAGAAGAGCTGCAGATCTCTGGAAAACTCTCCTCCAAGGCCCTGGGTACACTCTGGGGCTGGCAACTCCCTCATCATCAGAGCAAGTGCTTCTGCCCAGGGCCTGACCCAGGCACAGCATCACCAGCCAATAACCTATGAAATTCTTGCACCACAGCTGTCCTCTAGCAGCAGAAAATTTCAATCTATTTCTCCTGTTGGTTTTTTCCACCTCTGCAGCCACCACAGGGATGCTGAGTTGGCTGCAGTGCTGCAGTATGTGCATGAGCACGGCCTGGAGCTGAGATGGGGCTGGGCACCAGAAAGGGCTGAGGCAGTGTTTTGTTCCCTGCTGCTGTGTGCTGCTAGGCACAGCCTCTCCACAGATCAAGGGAAAAGTGCAGCTGCTGTTACGAAACGACATCTGAAAATGGGTTTGTTCCATAGTGAAATGATGACAGCCTTGACCTGCTTTGCAGGCATGCCGGCTCTCTGCCAGGCTGGTGAATCAAAGGATGGTGAACTGCCAATTCTACCAAACATCAAAGGAAATGAAGCTGTTCCCATGGGACCTATTTTGCTCTCTGGCCACAGAAATGTTGCGTCACAGCTTGCTTCCCTTTGAAGAGCCAGGCAGCAAGGTACAGTGGGATCTCCACCAGCCCCTTAGTGGGGCCAGCCCACATCAGCCAAACACTGCTTTACTTTCTCTACAGTACAAATCAATGTGTCTCAAAATTATTGTGACAAATCCCTTGCAAACGTAATGGAAATTAGTGAAAGGAGAGGTAAAAATAGCTAAGAAAAGGATAAAAGTGGTAAAAGAATTAAGGCCATTTGTGGCTGGCTTGTATTTCCAAAGAAATTCCTTACTGGTTGCCAGGTGTCTCAGCCCTGAAGCTTGGCATAACTACAACAGATGCTGAATTTGATACAGATATTTGATTCCCCATATTAATCATATAGAATAGAAATGGAATACATCACTTACGTGTTTGCCTCATCAGCTAAGGCTTTATCCCTATTAGCCTTAATGGAAACCTTTCCTGACTTTCCATGTGGCCAGGATTTCAGTTCCAGAGCACACTTTCAAGGAGACATAACTCGGAGGAGGAACACGCACGCATCGGCATCCCATCACCCAACAGAGAAATTCAGACACTGCAGGCTTATCTCTTGCATCACTGGGTATCAAGTGGGTTGCTCTTTTATCCTTTACAGCAGAACTCCAAAAGACTAAAAAGGAGAACACCAGAATCAATGAGTTGTTTGTATGGAAGGGAAAAGCAAACAGGTGGAGTGAGAATCGGGGAGCTGGGCAACAGCTGGGCACCCCGGGGGAGTCAGGACACCTCTCTCTTGGGCAGCATTTGCTGGACTGGATTAAGTCAAGTGAAGCTAAATGATCCTAAGTCACCTTCAAGATACTAAAAGGTCAATGCACGTCTGTGAGGTACAGTGAGAAAAAGCTTTGAAGTACCACCAGCCTTGCCCATGGTGCAAAATCCAAGAGGGGAAGAAAAAGTGATTAATTGCAGTATTTCTGCTTTCTCCTTCAAACAGCAAGCACCCACACAATTACTCTAAACCCATAACTTGTCAGGAGTTAGTATTATAATACATGCCTTACGCCAGTATTGTTCTAGAAATGTCTTTCTTCTTTCTTTCAGCTACCCCCACAGGGCAGCAAGCACAATACATGTGCATGCATCTGGTGTGCCACAGACGTCACAAAATGAGTCAGGTCCTCAGCTGGTATTATTCAGTTCAGTTGTACTGATGGTTTTAATTCTTTTTTTTTTAATCTCTGCCTCCTTCCAAACATTTTCCCCCTTCACATTCTGTATGCAACAACAGTACCATAATTCATAATTGTATCAGAAGCATCTCTGCAGTCCCTTGCAAAAGAAAAATAGATGTGTGGATGTTGCTGACAAAGCAGCTGTGTCTGGGTGGCATTTTGCTTAACAATTCCCGACATCATGTTCCAAATCCTACCTTCAGTTTCCTATATAAAAAGTTTTTCCTTCAGTTCTGTTTATCTGATATACTAATTCTGAAAACATGCTTTTGAATGTCTTTATGTCAGGAATGGATTCTCAGGTTATTCATGGCTGATACATGAATGCAAGGCTCTTCAACTACACTCACAAGAATCATCACATCATGCCCCTGTATACTTTGTTCTGTTCTACTGATCTGATGGAGGAAACCTTCTTCTGACTTCCAGAAGTGTAAAACTGTTGCTGGAACTATTAATTCCAAATATAAAAGAGAATTTTTTTCTTGAATCTTTTATCATCATTTCATGGAGGAAAAGTGGTTACATTTTATCATCTGCTTATTTGAAAGGTCCACTGATGATCTAAGTGGTGGAGTTGGTTTCATGCTGCATTTCCATACGTGGTGATGGACATCACCTCCTTTTTCTGACTCAGAGAACTGCATTGACATGGCTCTGCTGTTGCAAAGCCCTCACATGATTTCCAAGTCTGCATCAATCACACTGAACAAATTCATTTGATTCTTGCAAAATGTTATGTTCTGTTCCATTACAATGCATCTCAACACAGGAATTATCACACCAAGTCAGACCAAAGGTCAACCTAGCTTGAACCCCATGCTTTACTCTGGCCCAGGAGAGAAAAACAGCCCAGGGAAAGATTGTTTGCTTCAGATTGGCCTCTTTTCCAAACATCTGCAATGCAAGGACTTTCTATAGGTTATACGTGAAGTGTTACAATCAAAAGCAGCCCTGTACAATGAACGTCAGTTTTCAACTGCATGGAAAGAGTTCACTTCACTTAATGCTCTCTAGTTCCTGCACTACGGGAAACAGTAAATGATTATTTGCTGCTCATTTTCTTCATACTGCTCCACAGCTTCCCTGCTACCACAGTCTGCAATGGAGCACCAGAAAAGCACTGAGCAACAAGATAGCCTTACAACAAAGTTGTCATACAGCTTTGTGATGAAGTCTAATGACAGAGTGTCTCATGAAAAAGTTATGGTAACAACTTTCAGTGTGGCCATTTGTCACCCTCTAGAGGTGGCCAAGCAATAAAAGGATTGATACAGCCCAGCTGTTGGAGTGCTCCGTCCACCCCTCACTGCCGAAGGGAGGTCTTGTTGCCAAGGTCTGCACTTGCTTATTTACAGCTGATGATGCCAGTTTCAGTCTGGCTATCCTGCCACTCATGTCATTACAGGGCATCCTACACAAAGCTTTGTCTTTCAGATTCCACACAAGAAATACGTGAGAGATCTGAAACATGCTACTCTTGAAACTACAATGAAACAAATCTGCTTTTACAACTACGTCTTTATTTAAAAGATTATTCATAAACAAATATCACAGTGCACACCTACCTCTTACTCCCCCAGCAACTGAGCTCCCATAGTAATCATAAAATCATTTGGCAGTTTCCTTATAATCTGGACTGATATTAGATCTCTGCAAACAAATACTAGATATGGGGGGAAAATAAGCCAAGTTACGAACTTTTGTTATGTGTTGATGTACCAGCTCCATGACAAATAGAAAAAGAGATGAAAAAGTATCTTAGATATACAAAAACAGACCAAACTCTACAGAAGAGGAGGGAAACGAACTACGTTATCATCCGTTTCTTACTTGTACTGTGATGGTTTCTGAAAGCACGCTCTACTGCACTACTGCTTACAACCCATGTAAGAAGAGTCACCATGAGCTGGGATGTGTTTCTTCCTTGCCTGTGGCTATACATAGCCATGTAGGAGAAAGAAGCCAGAGGCTGGCTGACAGCAGAGTTATTTGCTTTGTCTCATGGAAGCTGCTTCATGTGGGAGGAGTACAGAAAAGCAAGAAGGCATGAGGAAGCACTGCAGGTGTTGCCAAAGTGGTTTACATAAGGTGACCACTGCATTACACAAGCTGTGCTGAAATACTGGTCAGAGGACAACCTGTCTGCCTCCTTGTCTTCCCTGATATTTCATCACAAGCTTTGCTCTGCTGGAGAAGACAGCCATACAAACAGTTAAGGCAGCCTTTGGAGTTGAGCAGAGTTGCAAAACTCTGGTTATCTCACATATATCTGTGCCTGTTTGCACAAGAGAAGAGTCTGGTCCTATGGTTTCAAAAAGAGGAATCAGCATGTGTGTTTGAAAAGCTTATTGCTTTTTTTCTATCATTCTGAGGGGTTAGGTAAAAAAAAAAAAAAAAAATCTCATTGTAAACCAGGTTAATGTATTCTCTTCAAAACCTGCAATTCCTGCACCAGAAAATTTTAACACACTGCTCCAGATCTCATTTTCCTTGGGTCACCTACTCACAGTAGCTTCCTTAAATTCAGCAGCACACTTCCACCAGGGAAGAAGCAGGACCACTATTGCCATTTATAGGGGCACTAAAGGAAACATGCACTCCCAGTAAAAGTTTTCATCTCTATTTCCACTCTTTTTATACCATTAAAAGATATATAACAAAAATAAACCAACTTTCACATCTGAGTTATGAAGAGAAATATCAAGAAGGCATCAAGAATTTTTTTTCTAATCTCCAAATTAGTAAGATGGTAACTCCTGAATGCTGGCTATTTTCCAGTGTACTTTCACCTAGCCCATTTAAATCCAGAACCCTTCTGAAGTTATAGGATCTGACTGTTCCTTCTGAATGGCTGTTTTGAAGAGTGCATTTTGTCTCCTCAGCTCCACAAGTTTAATATTTCAAGTGCATATACTTCTTCCCCCTTCACATTGTTATTTAAGACTTGACTGTGAAGCCCAGAAACATGGAATGTAACTTCAGTCAAGCTCCTCTGGAAGGACTCACCCCATCCTGTCTGTCTATGCAGAAGCCTGTTTTGGCATCAACAACTCTTTTAAAGAAAGCTCTTAGAAAAAAGTGCATCTCTGCTGTGAAGAGTGGACTGTGCTGTGCTTGGAAGTTAAACATTTCTGTTGTGCTATTCAATGCCTCCTTTAGACCCAGTATAACAAACATTTTTGACACGATATTTCCTTCATACTGCAATGCTTTGGATCTCTTGAATCTTGTCAAACTCTTGAGTCTGGTTTCAGCATCAAACTGTGCTTGTAGGTACTTCCCCATCCAGGCAGCCCTGCTCCTCACTAAGGCTGATTCACACTCTTCAATGCAGCTTTTCCCTATTCAGCTTCTCCTAACAGAAGTAACATCTTTGCATATATTTTATACTTGCAATTATCAAAATGCTACAATAAGAACCTTAATTAGTAACAAGTTGAAGAAGTCAGAAAAAGATGATACAGTAAAAATGGCACCTATCACAGACGGCTGTAGGACATGCACTCTCTAATGAACTGCTGTCCAAGATTTGTTTGAGATGATTAATAAGACATAATGACAGATGATTAATATCTTAAGAGCAACTCGATTCCTCCTACTCATTCTGTGAGTCTAACAGAGCTGACCTTTTCGTGATGTCTAGTAATTTTCATATTACATCCTGAAAACACAGCTAAAATGAGCACGTTGAACTGCAATATGGGACCATGAGGGACACACCAAGCTGAGCAAAAGTGTTAGAAAAACATGACAAATTGCTTATCTGCAACTTCACAGGCTGAGGTTCAAGTCCAATTTGAGATTCTGAGTGATATATGTTTGATGGATTCAGCTTAGCTATATCAGACCAACTGGCCTATAATCCACTTTATAACTGTCACACATTAGCTGATAATGCTTAGGAGAGGATTGGCAGGACAGAATGGCACGATAACAGAATTACCTCCATCACCCACCTTACACGTACCATTTATTGAACTCAGATCAGAACTAGCAAGTCAGCGTTCAGGACTTCAGCACAGCACAGGCTGCTCAGGAACCACATCTCTTATACAGTTGCACAAATAACTTTTTTTTTTTTCCCCTGGTTTGTCCAGCATTTAGAAAAGGTTTAAATTAAATATTGTTTGGGGATGAAAAAATGTATGACTCAGAGCTTTCTCCAAAAGGAGGAGGAAGGGCATCCATTTCAAAACACAACATGTTCACTTCAAATAAAAAATTCAAAACTTACTGTTTGACAAATATTGAAATGAAATATTTCAGTCATTCTGTCTTTTTTTTTGGTGACAGGTTGCTTGGTGCTTTTCATTCTTACTGAAATATTAGCTGAGGCTTATTTTAATTTGCAAAATATATCGTTTAAGGCAATTTTTCATTTTTCATCCAAAATTATCTTGAAATTACAACTATATTTCATGCTCTTTTGCTCCATAGATGTCTTTCCAGGAAGCACATGGGATTATCAATGTTGAATGTGGACTGGCAATGACAGGCCAAAGATACATATAGCTTTCTGTCAACTTCTCTAGCCCCCAGATTTCTAAGAGGGCCATAGTTCCTTTCTTTGCACTCACTGAGTGTAGTTCTTCCTATAAGGAACTAAAGTTTGCAAATAGCATTGCACATATACAACAGGAACAACTCATCCCACTCAAAGAGACACACAGCTGTAAGCTAAGTGATACTGCGGTCAAGAGCAATCAGTTGATCAGCTCTGTCTCTGCTTAAGATCTTTGTGAGCATCACTTCCTTCACTCATTCCCTTCATTCTCCTTAGGCCTTTAATTGGGATAAATGGGCAGAATGTTTCTGCAGAAGTTACCCATCACTCACTGCTTGGTGTGACTAGGACACAAGGAGGAGTACTGGAAATAACAGAGCTCTATGGGACAGGGGTCTGCAAAAAGAGTTTTCTGGAACTAACATGCTGTTCCTTAATAACAGCCACATGGCTCATTTCTTACCCCATTGCTCTCTCCTGGACTGTACTTATTTAGACCAAGAGTTTGTCAGAAGATGGACTTTGCTCTGGGCTTGGCAGATGTAAATGCAGAGTGGTCCTAATAAAATAGTGACACGGCAGTCAACCACACGTCCTCTGTGCACATTGGTGGAGTGCCAAGAACATTTTTTGGTGTCACACAAAAATAATAAAGACAGATGTAGTTAATAAATAGGTAAGTACATTTTCATCCTTCTGAGCTCCTCATTTTCTTATAGTATAAGCCCATTTTTTTACAGCTGACTGCTGTGATCTTCCAACGGATGTGCTGATGTGGCTTGAACCAAGTTAATTTTCTTCCTTTTTCTTTTTTTTTTTCCGAATTGCAGATGTCATAAAAAATAAACAGTACAAAGAGAGGGGAGAAAAAATAGGCAAAGCACAAACTGATTCAGAAACTAATTAAAATAAAGCATAGTTCTCAAAACCTCTTTACACTATTCAGATGTCACAATCCAAGCAAAAGCTCTTCTTCTCTAAACATTCTGCTTTCTCTCCTTCCTCCTCTCTGCTGAAATAACTAGTCTAATTAAATGTTGAAGATGTCTCCAAGTGAATTCAGATTATCACAGAGAGTGATTTTGGAGCCATCCAAGGATCTCCAAGTTATGGTAGTTTCGAAGAGCTAAATGTGTGCTATTTTCTGAAAGTGGTGACATTCAGGATCGAGAAACTAAGGGGTGGGGGACCTGGTAGAGCTGCCAATAGTCCTGTTCTTGGACAAGGTTATAACTGGGCACTGCACAATGAAGGGCACAGCTCCAGCACANTTCCCCTGGTTTGTCCAGCATTTAGAAAAGGTTTAAATTAAATATTGTTTGGGGATGAAAAAATGTATGACTCAGAGCTTTCTCCAAAAGGAGGAGGAAGGGCATCCATTTCAAAACACAACATGTTCACTTCAAATAAAAAATTCAAAACTTATTGTTTGACAAATATTGAAATGAAATATTTCAGTCATTCTGTCTTTTTTTTTGGTGACAGGTTGCTTGGTGCTTTTCATTCTTACTGAAATATTAGCTGAGGCTTATTTTAATTTGCAAAATATATCATTTAAGGCAATTTTTCATTTTTCATCCAAAATTATCTTGAAATTACAACTATATTTCATGCTCTTTTGCTCCATAGATGTCTTTCCAGGAAGCACATGGGATTATCAATGTCGAATGTGGACTGGCAATGACAGGCCAAAGATACATATAGCTTTCTGTCAACTTCTCTAGCCCCCAGATTTCTAAGAGGGTCATAGTTCCTTTCTTTGCACTCACTGAGTGTAGTTCTTCCTATAAGGAACTAAAGTTTGCAAATAGCATTGCACATATACAACAGGAACAACTCATCCCACTCAAAGAGACACACAGCTGTAAGCTAAGTGATACTGCAGTCAAGAGCAATCAGTTGATCAGCTCTGTCTCTGCTTAAGATCTTTGTGAGCATCACTTCCTTCACTCATTCCCTTCATTCTCCTTAGGCCTTTAATTGGGATAAATGGGCAGAATGTTTCTGCAGAAGTTACCCATCACTCACTGCTTGGTGTGACTAGGACACAAGGAGGAGTACTGGAAATAACAGAGCTCTATGGGACAGGGGTCTGCAAAAAGAGTTTTCTGGAACTAACATGCTGTTCCTTAATAACAGCCACATGGCTCATTTCTTACCCCATTGCTCTCTCCTGGACTGTACTTATTTAGACCAAGAGTTTGTCAGAAGATGGACTTTGCTCTGGGCTTGGCAGATGTAAATGCAGAGTGGTCCTAATAAAATAGTGACACGGCAGTCAACCACACGTCCTCTGTGCACATTGGTGGAGTGCCAAGAACATTTTTTGGTGTCACACAAAAATAATAAAGACAGATGTAGTTAATAAATAGGTAAGTACATTTTCATCCTTCTGAGCTCCTCATTTTCTTATAGTATAAGCCCATTTTTTTACAGCTGACTGCTGTGATCTTCCAACGGATGTGCTGATGTGGCTTGAACCAAGTTAATTTTCTTCCTTTTTCTTTTTTTTTTCCCGAATTGCAGATGTCATAAAAAATAAACAGTACAAAGAGAGGGGAGAAAAAATAGGCAAAGCACAAACTGATTCAGAAACTAATTAAAATAAAGCATAGTTCTCAAAACCTCTTTACACTATTCAGATGTCACAATCCAAGCAAAAGCTCTTCTTCTCTAAACATTCTGCTTTCTCTCCTTCCTCCTCTCTGCTGAAATAACTAGTCTAATTAAATGTTGAAGATGTCTCCAAGTGAATTCAGATTATCACAGAGAGTGATTTTGGAGCCATCCAAGGATCTCCAAGTTATGGTAGTTTCGAAGAGCTAAATGTGTGCTATTTTCTGAAAGTGGTGACATTCAGGATCGAGAAACTAAGGGGTAGGGGACCTGGTAGAGCTGCCAATAGTCCTGTTCTTGGACAAGGTTATAACTGGGCACTGCACAATGAAGGGCACAGCTCCAGCACATTTAGAGAGTTGAGAATGAGTTATGGCTCAGGATTCACAATGTCTTTCTCTCCACTTGCTCTGGACACGGAGGACAGAGAGTGGAGTGGCAATGAATGGCTTCTGCTGCTGCACCAGTCTAGCCTCTTTTTATCCATTGGTTTACAAAAAAGAGCCTCAGATAAAATGTGTAAGCTCTTCTGCCATAATCTTACAATGAAAGCAGAAGGATGCTTGCTCCACTACAAACCATGGTATTCAAACCATTCTGTTGCCTCATTTGCTGCTAATAACACAAACTCCAAATACAAACTATCAAGTACTATTTCAGATAGATAAAATAATAGTAGATTAGAAAACTCTTTGGAGATATTTTCTACCCCAATGGATGTTTCCACCAAGAAGACAACTTTCCAAAGTCCTCTCTTCATTTCACATCCCCTCAGCAGGAAATACAGCAACTCTGAGTGTGAGAGGATAGCTCAGCATTTATTCACCATGGCAGGACTCTTTCTGCCAGAGCATGGGGGTAGTTGAGCTTTGAGCCTTTTCCACCTCAAAGTAAGAACAAGGTCTTCAATTTTGGGTGGTGAGCAGCAAAAAATTCCTCTAGCATGACTTTTTCTCCCCATGTGAGTATTTCAGGGAAACACCCAAGGAAATAGCTATTTCAGGCTGGTTGTGGGGACATTTGTACTGGCTGAACATGCTAACAATGCATTAAAAGACAGCAGCAGATCATAATTCTTGTTTAAACTACTTAATATACCCAGTAGTAATCACTGCAGCTGGCTCACACCTTCCCTAACCTACAGAAAATATCAGAGCTCAGTTACTTTGCTGCTGCAGCTCATTTCCTGCAGTGCCAAGATGTAACCTCCAGTACGGTGCTTCCCCCACCCTAGGAACCAGTTCTCGCATCCATAAGTGCTTTCTTAATTTGTTCTCTCTTACCAATGTGCAGCCTTGCATAAATCCTCCACCCAGTTTTGCCTCCAAATCCAGCCCTGCCCAGAGGCCTTCAGCTTTGCTTGCTTGAGAGTGATTCTCTGAGCAATCGTCTCTCCTGTCATTAGTGTGCCATAAGTCACACAGATATACTGCACCACTACAAAACCTCAACAGAGTGGAAAAAATCATTTGCTTTACTGTCAACATACAAACTTTTTATCCTCATTGACAGTTTTATTTAGAAAAGTCTGGGTTATATTTTAATTTGGCTTTAATGATAGGTCTCAGAAAGCAGTGCCTGTACATTAAAGTTTAGTGCAATAGCAGCTGCTAATTTTCTTTTTCCACTTTTTGTTTTGGTTTAACAGACTTTTCTAAAGAAAGGATGTTTCTGAGGGTTTTTTGTTGTTGTCGCAAAAAGCACATATTTTTGATAACACTGCAAACTGGCTAATTACCAACAGCTGCTAAAACAAGTTTCCCCCCATGTTACCATCAGCACTGAAATGAAAAGGGACATCTTTAAATCTTTATCTAGTAGGACACCTAGAATTTACTTCCCAGAGAGTGTATTACACATGTTAGTGCAATAGCATTTTGCCTTTGATCTGTGAATATCTATCTCCTAGCACAACAACAAAAGCAATGACTTGGAGCAGAGTCCAAATGCAAGGGCTACTGAAATTGGTTTTAGCTCTAATTTGGGTAAGCAGGCTTTGTGCTGAGAAAGCAGGCAGCACTAATGGTCTGAGATCTTGTTTTCTGCAAAATAAGTGAAAGACGTAAATATATCATTGCTCTTTTCATACTTTGGAAATCATTTTGTCTTTTACTGTGGTAGCATTTGCCAGATTTTCCTGGTCCCAGCCCACAATGCATTCATGCATGGGGAGAGCACATAAAACAGCAACTGAGGTGCTCTACTTGGCCAAAATCCTACCTGTCCACTATAAAATCCTTTGGAAATGATTCTTCTACAGAGCTCATAGCCTTCCATCTCTGTGATTCTGTGAATCAAAGTTCAAAAAAACCTATAGGCCACATCCTCACTGTTAGAAAAATGGCCTTTAACAGGCCACTTCCTTGGTTGTCCTGCAAGCCACACCAAAAACCAATAAACACGTTGCCAATCCCTTGGGAAAGCTGGCACAGAGACATGGAAACATTCAGTGCTTTTGGGGGTAGTTTCCACTACACCACAATCCACGTAAGAACGTAAGACCCTTAAGTGTGTAAAGCCAAACACACTACACTCTTCCTTTAAAAGCTGGGCATAGCACAGGATTCTGTGTAACATTTGACAAAAAACCCACCAGAGGCTGACTATCAAATAACTAATGCTTGTAAAAGACATTCCAGAGGGACCAGGCTGGCTTTGACTAGACACAGACAGCAAGAATGGCAGTTGGTTTGAACTTCTGCAGAATCAGCTTTTGTTTGTTTTAAATTGTAACAATATGAAACTGATCTTCCAAAACACTTTCTTTTTTCTTTCTAAAAGATAAAACCCCAGAGCAAGGATATTTGTGCTGAAAAAAAAAGAGAAATCTCTCAGATGAATAGCTTTGTACATACAAAGATAGAATTGCTTGAAATAGCTTTGTTTTGAAACAATGCATTGTCTCACAGGAATTTTAGACGTTCTTTAGGAAGGCAGCGTTTGGCATTATATTTCATGTCTTTTAAAGTATCTGTTTTCCTAGGAAATGAAGGAAGGGGATGGGAGAGAGATGTTTTTCACCGAACTGACTTTGCAGTTGTAAGGATCTCAAGCAGGAAGATGCTGAAAAATGGATAGAAGAAATTGTATGAAATGTATGCAATTCACCCCAAATGGCAACAGGAAAAAAATAAAAGAATGCTTTCTCCAGATCATGTGCATAAAAAGAAGCTTTCTTTGAAGAAAATATTCTCTTTATTGTTAAAAACCTATTTCAGCTTGACTGATGAATGCTGAAGCATTGTAGAGGTGAATTCAGGAGACCACAGCTGACAAATAACACATCAGAACAGACCATTCCATCAGCTCAAATACAATCTCTTTGTTTTTCTTGCAGTTTATTTTCTGTTTCATGCACACATGTGAAACCTATTTTTTTGCTAGAGCAAATATAATGCAGTAATGTTTGGATATGAGCCCTGT
The DNA here is from genome assembly GCA_013401255.1 of Urocolius indicus. Lineage (NCBI taxonomy): Eukaryota > Metazoa > Chordata > Aves > Coliiformes > Coliidae > Urocolius > Urocolius indicus. Next base: position 198,666 of record WBNH01005900.1, read on the forward strand.
TTACACTGCCTCCAAATCTGAAGGGTCTGATCTGGTGGTCTGGTTCATATCCATTTGTCTCTAACGTCCAAGAATCAAACTCAAATCCCTTTCCCACAGTCCTGTGGGTACAGTATTCTGGTCTGGATTCATCTTAGAAATCCCCCAGGACTCAGATTTCAGGTCTGAAGTATCACGTCACTATAGTTTCCTGGTAGTTCCATTATGTGAAAGCACCACAGGAGAAAGAAAAAAAAAAAAACAACAAAAAAACCTAGCAGGTACACAGAAACTTTCTCTTTCCAAGGCTCAAATCACACAATTTCAGCCCCTCACACACAGAGTGTTATTTCACTTTGTGGTTTACGCCTGTTTGCCACCATATCTTGCCTGAGGGCTGGCTCACACCTCAGTTTCCCAGCTTAATTTCCAGTTGGTAGTTAAATCCATCATTCAAAATATTTTTCATGTGCATATTTATTCTGAAGAAAGGTCCATGGTGGGCACATTATTACTCACTCTCTATTTCCAGTATAGGTTTTAAGTCACCTCTTTGTCCCTTGTGCAGCCCACACACTGACGCAGCATCTTCTCACACTTCTCTCCCACACAGGCAGCTCATGAAATTACACTCTTAAGCCATACAGGGGATGATGGATGGCTGGTATTTATCTATTCTATGCAGGACTGGCTTACTCAGAGGCTGGTAATGGGTAAGAGAAGTTTTAGCTGGTCCAAGCACCATGCAAGATGCTCTGGCTGCCTACATATAGATCCTTAATTGTTTAAAGAATTGACTTAACAAAAAATATTCCCATGATTGACAGGTCTACAGGCAGCCTCGGGCACGAGGTCAAGGAGCAGAGGCAGCTGATTGCCAGCTGGAGCTGAACGCTACCAATTCATCAATTGGTGATGGAGCTACCCCTGAGGAACATTGACTGGAGGGGGCTGTGTGCAAAGCGATCAGTAGAAGGTTGTTAGAAGATGCAGCTGCTGGGAGGATTGATGAAAAGGTGGAGGAGAGATTTCTCCAAGGGAAGGGAAAGGTGGAGCTGAATATCCTATTTGTGCCCTTGTCAGATGATGCTACCATGCAAGAGTAAAAAACAGCTGTAGAAATCTGGTTTTCTACTTAATCCTTCACATTAGTAATTCATTGCAGGAAATCACTCCACTGCAGACAGACTGGTAAAATATACCCACAACCCATCTCATTTTCATGTTGGGGCTTTTTTTTTTTGTTCCTTGCTGAGGTGAGGCACACAAGGCCAATAAATTTGCTTCAGGGGGAAAAAAAGTAGCATGGAGGAGCTGCTTCATCTTCCTTCTGCTTTTCTGTAACAGTCAGTGTGGCAATATCCGTGTAAGTTTAGAAAGCATATTGTTACAGGATGTGCGGGAACCACAAATACCATCTGAGGCCAAGTTACAATAAATCCTGTTCTTAGTGTCATTAATGGAAGTGCTTCCTTCTCGTCACAAAAAAAGCAAATGAAAGAAGGTCCATTAATTTTTCACTCATGGAGCTGTAAAATGGCACTTTAAAAAAGAAGGAATGAGGACTCCAGTCAGGGAGATGAGTGACTTCAGACCTTATCATACTGTTAAGCCCAGAGGCTAGAAACCAGATCTGTCTGTGAACGGTCAATACATGAGCTCTGCTTGTTGCTTTATAAATATCTTAACCATAAGCTCATTTTGAATCTGTAATTATGTTTGTGTTAGCATAATATTAGTTATTAAGGCCAAGCACTGCAATAAACAGCTAATCAGTACTTCTGCTGTTCCTGGCCACTGTCTGCATTACAGTAAAATAAATCATAAGAAATGTATTTTCTACTATTTTGAATGTGGCAAGACATGAGACAATAAATATTTCACTTGGTTTTAGAATTTACATTCCCTGGATTTGGTATTCCCCTGATTTATACTATACTGAAGGAGGAGAAAATCCACGGAAGTCAATGGAGTTAAGCCAGGGTAAATCAAGCCCTCTATTACCAAAAATCAATTTTCCATTTGTTTTAGTAACATTAATTTAAATGAACTCACTTGATATTCTCATATGTGCATATAATTTATGCCTGGGGTAATCCTAGGCAAACCTGGGTGCTTATGGCTTCTCAACCCACACAAATTTAAATGACTAGTTTAAATAAAAATATTAATAGGATTTTTTTTTTATCTCATATACTGAAGCCAAGTGCAAGGCATCCAGTTAATATAAAACATATCTCAGACTTCAGCTGGTCAAGCACGTTGTTATTACCCATCACCTTTATTATGGGGTCATTTACATTCCCATTTATGGCTGTACACCTATTTGTATAATGGCTATGAAGGTTGGAAGAACTGTCAAATAGAAGCATGAGATGCACATCCCACTTCAAGTCTGCCTCCCTGTCAGCTTTGGGGGTTAAATTCCTCCTGCTCCTGTGGTTTGCCTTGCCAGGGCTCTTGCCTAAAGAAGTCACCAGAACACCAGTCCCCATATAAGTTGAAAGTGAGAAAAGGCTAGATCTCATTTTTCCAAAGGTTTATCCTGCAAAGGCTCACATCCACTAACAGTGTCTGAGCATGAAAGTACACCTTGCTAATGACCTTGTAACAATGCACATGAAAGCACTGCAGGAAGAGACAGGGCTAAACCACATCCACCTAGAGAGAATAAGTAGGAAGAAATCTCCAGAGAAAAACATAATGTTCCAAGGAGATGTTTTTTTGGTTTTTAAAACCAAGAGTTACAAGTAGTAAAAAACAACAATCAGCTTCAGGGTTACAAATCTTCTGCTCAGGAATGAAATGGAAGCAATCTGAAAGCTAAATATGGTTACAAAATGATTACTTTAGGTTTGCTGGCCGTTGAGGACAGAGAGAGAAAGGCAATTGCACAGGTCATTTTGCCTTAAGGATTGGGACACAAGTGGGATGTGAGGAGCAGCTGTTACTAAGCCAAAAGAACCAAGCCACCTGATTTGCACCACACCCCCCTGGAAATTTAATCCCTAGGTGCATCTTCTAGACATACTCCCTTGAGCTTTGAGCACCAGGCTTGAGGGAGTGTTTTGTGAACATCGCATCTCCACTGGCCCCAGACAACTCTTTGTCCATCTGCACTTGGCCCTACAGCTCCTATGAAGGCATTTCAGGCACAGGATGTCTCATTCAATGACATGTGTGTACAGGATCTAACGCAATCTCATCTGGAAAAGTAACAGAATCTCACACCTCCAGTAAAACTATGTCACCTAATTGGGCTTTTTCGGAAAAGGTCACCTAGTTCTGCATACAGAGCTCTGACAGATAACATGAGGCATTGTCTTCAATAAATAGCACATCTAGTTCCTGGAAAAGTCCATTCTTTCTTGCTTCAGAATATTGTAGTGAAGATTGACAGTTAGAATAAAAAACAATCTTAGCATGTCTGCATTTTCTTACATTTATTAGGTAGATTAGCAGAATACTTCCAGCAGAAGTGCTGTAAACAAATTATGGTTTATGTATCTTGTGAGCTACTAGTATTAAAAGTCTAAATATTTCAAACACACACATTTTCACATTTCTTCTCCTTGACTGACAAGGCAAACAGGGAGTAGTCAACAATAATTTCAAATTAAAACAGAGCCTCCTCTCTGATAGCTGGCTATAGAGAAAGGGAGAGGGTCTGAAAGGCCACTCCAAGACCTGAAAGGTTCCTCTCAGTGAACCACTATGAATTAAAATTCATGATGGGTTTGTGAGGCAGCAGCTAAGCAACCACATGATGAAGAAGGAAACTTATTTTGAGGTACGGATCCAGTTATTTTGCTTGTGCAGAAGAAATAATACTTTGAGCCTGCCTTGAAACCCATCTTCACCTTCCACAGGAAATATGTCCCTGCAAGTTTTGCCAGTATTAGGTCATGATAGTGCATCACTGCAAAGACAAATACATGAGAACAGTGAAAGCAAAAAGGCGAGGAAAGGACATGGAAGTGAGTGGTGAGAGACAAGGGAAAAGGGAAGAATAAGGAAAGAAAAGTGAATGGGAAGGAGGGGAGTGGAATGAAAGCAAATACAGGAAAGCTGCTCAAAAAGGACTAAGGAAATCATCACCGCATGACAGGGCACTCATTTCCATTATTGTTCTGCTCTGAAGTCTTGGTTTCCAGGTTCTGCATCATTCTGACTGCCCAGAAACACATCCCCGGAAGAAACTATGTAGCTGCCTGGGCCAGCAGCCAGGATGCTGTCTGCCTGAGAACATTTTTATTCAACTTGAGGTTACAATTCTTTGTTTCTGAAAATGTAACATTTGATATAAGCCCAGAATGCTGACCTATTCCTCTTGAAAATATAGAAGTCATTTGGATTTTAGTTCCAGCTTTTGATTAAAAAGCTTCTAAGGGAAAACCTCAAAACATTCCCATGAAAATTCCACACCAAACATATTTTCTAGCCTTTAATTTCCACTAAGCAGGGAGAAACCAACCGTAAGTGAACAGACACACATATAAGTAACTTCAAGGAGATTACTCATTGTCCTTGATAAGAGTCTTCAACAGCATGATGACTCATGCAATATAGAGAAGCAAAAACAAATATATCAAGAAATTAAATACAAATAGAAAACAAAACTCAGAAGAGAAGGTATTTAGTAAATAACTTGGGGAAGGGGAAGGGAATGTACTAGTCCCCAACTTAAAACCACTAGCTGTGGTTTTTTGCCTTTCACGGGACAGTTTTTTTTGGCCTATATCTTTTTCTATGACAGGAAAGATCTTTGGGAGTGGGTAGAGCTCTTTTTCCTCCAGTGATGGAACTGGTACAACAAGGAGGTCAGGTCCTTCACATGTCTCCTTCCAGCACCTAACTACAGTCCCCACCATCATTCAACTGCCTGCTCTTAGAAGCAGAGACCCTAAAGAGAACCAGCAAAGGGGTGCTGTGAGGATGCAGAATAAGGATTATCTTCTGCTACAAATGTATGACAGACATGGAAGAGATGGCAGTAGAAGATGGCTGTGTGTGGGCTTGATTCTATTGCAGTTTTAAATTTCCTCTTCAACTCTTCTCTGTCTGAGAGCCCCTGCCATGGACAAGCACCTATACTTTCGGATTTTACGGTGCTCCAATCTTGCAAATCTGGGCAGCAATACATTTGGACCTACAATAAGGGATGTTGGGATTTGTACAGTTAAATCAAGTGCATCTTACAGGGTTTCTATTTGTTATCTTCTTTGTATTTGACACCATTATTTTAGAATTTTTTAAATGGTCAGAGCCAAGTGGTATAACCAAAATGAAGAATAGCTTAATTAAAGTGCTATCTTTCTTTTGTCTTTCAACCTGAGAAAATCCTTCCACTCTTTAATGCCCATCATTCCAGCGTTTGCTGATGCTTTGTTTCAATGAAGACAATCTGTTGCAGCTCAGACACAGAACTCACATTTTCCCCCAGACACCCAGCCATTTGTTTCTTTGTGCGTGTGCTTTATTTTTTATGGGGCCAGCTGCTTTGTGATCAGCGAAATGTCAGAAAAATCATCTTACCATAACAAAGCTGAAAATAAAATATTCAGGGAAGCAAATTCCCATAGAAATCTTGAAAGCCCTAACAAGGGAGGATTCTCATCTCTGTGCACATGGGTGACTCACTGAAGTAAATGGGAATTACGTGACTGCATCAAAGATTTCAGTATGAAGAGCACAGATTTTCTCCCAGCTTTGGCCTTTTGGAATGAACTCAAAAAATAAGTTTTCATGAAGATTCTAGATAAACTTGCTCAGTGATATCAGCCGTGACCAGAATACCAGAACAACTTGAACCAGTTACAGTATTTTCCTATCAAGAGTAATTGCAGGCTGAACATAGGATGTCCTTAAATGCTTTTTATAAATCAAGCACTCACATTCAGCTGCCCATTTTGCAAATGGAATGAGTGATACTTCAAGGTCAATACAGATGTGCCTTTGCAAATACAGAGGTTAATTGATATAAAACTAGTTACAATTTGCAATGTGGAAAAAAAAAGCTGTTTCTGTAAATATTGCAATTAAACAGAATGTTGTTTTTCTAATTGTTAGAAAAGAATGTCCCAAACCACCAGGAGGAAAAGAAATAGAGCAAACAGATCTGCAGGAAAATATTTTCATCTGAAGCACCAGCTAAAATATAAACTGCCTATGAAAAATTCACAAAGATATACTCATGATGCACCAAATTATCCTCTCGGGTTTCATAATTCTGCGAGAGAGTGCAATTAGTTAACGGTGGTGTTGTTATAAAGCTACATGCTGTGTCTGGCGGGTTTTGAAACTACTCCAGAAACCAAAGTCTGACGCTAAACAACTATTGTGTTTGGGTATTAGGCAACAGGAAATCTGCCTGATGATAACTGAGTTATACCAAGCCCTGCAGCAGACACTATGTCCATTTAATCTGCAGATGGCAAAGTAGATATGCCATTCACAGCTGCATGCATGAGGATATGACATCTTTGTCTATATTAATCTCATGGCTGGCTTCACATGACTCATTCAACCTTTTTTCTATTACATGAAATAGAAGTTAACTAGCAAGACCTCTGGTGATTTTTAAATAGGTCCAGCCCTGCTGTGATATACCTTTCAAGCAATAAACTACAGATCTACTTTCCATGTTCTTAAAGCTCTCATGCCACAGAGTTGTGGAAGGCTGCTGGATCTATGCACAGCTCTGGTATGTGTCATTATCTTGTTTCCAAAGCAGCCTTGTTAAAACACACTTCTTGTGATGCCAAGAATATGACAAGTGGGTCAAATGTAATAAAGTAACTATTGAGGGAGACAACATCAGCAGGCTTTGTTATCCCAGTTATCAGTAGGGAGATAGAAGACTTAAATATATGAACAACCTTAATTTAAGAAAAGAAAAATTATCTGCAGGATCTCTGTTTCACAAAGATAAGCTGACAGCTAAGGCAAAACACAGCTATGCCCAGAGGCAGCAGGAGGAGTATGACAGCCTTCCTGGCTCTTCTCATCTGCTGTGGCAAGGTTTAGAAAGATACCATGGGTTTAGCTCCAAGTGGTTCACAGGAGCCTTGCTGTTCAGAGTAGTTTGATTTTGAGATCTCGTGCTCTGTTTTTCAATCATTATTCAGATAAATATGTCTTCAAAGTGGAATATCACCAGGGGAAAAATATCAGGCTTTTCATCCTCTCTTCCTGGGAAGAAAAAATGCAAAGAACCCTCACATGTTTGAAGCCATCCACACAATAGTACTTCTTCACGCCCCAGAGGAGATTGTTTTGAAGAGTAGGAGATAGTCCCCTCCCCAGAGAAGTAGTTCCTAGAGTTAGACAAGATACTAGAAGTGAGGGAGAAAGAGAAGAGAGCTGTCATGGTTGGCAATGGTCATATAGACTCCTCAGGGCACGGGTCAGCTGAGGATGCAAAAAGAAACTGGAAAAAAAACATAAAAAATAAACAAAAAAAGGTCTTTCTTAAAGTCTTTCATACGGAAAAACAAAACAAATCATTTTTATGCTAAATTCCCAATGTGAAGTTCAGAGCCTATGTTTTTCCGTAATAATCCCATCCAGCCTTATACAGATAAAACTAATCAAACAAGAGTGTTTTCCCCATGCTTACTCAAAACTGAAGCTGAAGAATCAGGTTCCTACTGCCAAGGTTTTAAAGATTTTCTTTTTTGCATCTCCCTGTTCCATGAACAATGTTCTGCCTGCTGACAGCTAAGGCAAGTATATTCAGACAATAACAAGATATCAGTAGAAAATAACTTGTGGAGAGATCATGTGCCCCAGAGAAGTGTATCCTGACCCTAGTGAAATGGTTTAAACCTCCCAGATAAGTACTAAAAGACATTGGCTTTTGTAAAATATATACCAACTCCACTTTTTCTGTACATACTTTAAAGTGTTTGAAGATGTCCAGATCTTTAGAATGGCTAAATTAATCTTTTCAGAGGCTTTTTGATGATCAAGAGCCAGATCAGCACTATGCTTGAAGCAAGCTTGTTCACTGTACTTGAGAAGACTTTAAGATCACAGTCTGATGTGTTTGAGGGGCAGTAACAAAAACTAACTTGTTACAAACAAACAAACAAATAAATCAATAGTAATCTAAGCACAATCGGGAGGACTTTGATGCATACCAGTGTTGAACTGGGAGCTGAGTTGCAGCAGCCACATTTGTAAAGTTATAACACATTTAGAACACAGGAGAAGAAACTTCTTTCACAACTGGCAACTCAGTGGACATCCTTGGACTTTGCAAAGCACATTGAAAGCTGTGGATTTTTGACCTGCTAAGATCCGATACAGCTTTCCAACACAGACCACTTATAGAGAACATACATGTGTATATGAACATGTTTTGCTGTTTTCTCATTGAAGAATAGCAGAGATGCTATTGAGTATTACTAAAACCCTAAAGTGACAAGAGTTTCAGTACTGTCTCTAGACAAACTGTGGTTACAAACTTCTTTACCTCTTCGAAAACCCCATTGCACCCAGTTAAGTGAGCATTTCCTTTTTCTTTATAGGTCAATATTTATGACACATAGATGAGCAGTTCTACTTATTCCTTAATCCTGCTGTACCATTACTTCTTTGTGTGCATGAGATGTAAAATAAGATATTGATACCAGATTTGGAAATCATGAAAAGGTAAGGGGCTTAGAATATGACAGCAGAGACCATAGCAGTAGAAGACCTTGTTCGTGCCATTGATTCTTAACATGAAATATCCCAGCGTATCTGGAAATAAAGGCAGACCTTCACATTCTGCTAAGTAATCTGCAGGGGTCAAAGTATTTCAGTTAAAGTTGTATTTAATGTCTAGCATGTAAGTAGCCCTGGATTAAAACTCACCACTTGCAGTGCTAGCTAAAATTATCTGTTATGTTACCACAAGATAAAGCAGTAGTATTGCCACAAGATAACCATGCAGTTACTCTTGTTTACAAGGAGCTGATGGGTTGATACTATATATCTGTTTTAAGTTACTGTGCAGTGTCTCTGAAGCAAACTCTCAGTAAATAACTTGTCAAAACTGCAGCAAACTCCTCACCATGCAGGTTACTATCCCTGCAGGGGTACTCTGTAAACAGAAGCTGATCCCTCCTTTGGAAACAGAATATTTCTGAAATCTTGCAATCTTATAGTGAGAAAAGCAGAAATGCTTTCAAAATTGCTTTTCATCCTTTTACAGTCCTGCTCTTAACTCTGCACTCCACTGGTAGGAAATGGACATTTATAGCCACTATTTCTCAACTGTCAAACCTGACAACAGAATTAACAGCATTAGTAATTAGCAGGAAAAGTACCTTTCCAGGCATAAGGCTCAATCTGCAAGGTGATCTACAGACTACTTTTTCCCTAGGGTCAGGCTAGGGGTAAAATCATAAAAATGGTCAATTGCTTATGATAGGAAGAGAAAAGAGACAGTTGAGCCACAAATTTTAGCTCAGCAGATTGTAATCAGATACCCTATAAAGACATCAGTTAACCTATACCTCAAAGCTTGCTAAAAAGAAAACAAATATCTTAGATATCTAGGAAATTAGATATACTGTAGATGGTTAACAGGAATAAAGGAGACTAAGTGGCCACTAGTCACACTTTCAAAACTAGAGAAGAATTTAGTACTCTTCTGAACTGCTTCAGACACAAATTACTCTCCTCCCAGTAATACAGAAACTAAAAGTATGACACTTGGGCTAAGAGGCTGGCTGATCACTTTTACAATTACCGACACCTCACGTATTTCTCGAGATGAAAAAATATTGAAAACTGAGAAACAGATGTTCATATTTCTCTGCACTCAGCATACAATACTTCTTAGCAGTGTGATTCCAAGCAACTCAGAGCCCTGTCTGTATGAAAAGCACTGCAGATACATGACAAAAACTATCATAGATGTTCGATCTATGCTACAGAAATGGTCAGGTTATCTTTCTGAAGGAAAAAGATTTTTTACCTGATGGAATGTTTCCACAAAGAAAGCATATTTCAATGGGAAAATGTTCAGTTTAAGATGACCGATACCTTTCTGGAGTATAAAAATTGAAACATTTTTCAGAGAACATGCTGGTGAAGAGGTTCTTTTTTAACAAAAACCCCCAAAGTGTTCACTTTTTGTTGTTGTTTTCTCCTGCCTGGAGGAAATATGGCCTCACAACCAGCTGTTCTCACTATTCAGAATGCATAAATATCAAAGCAAAACAGAAACATGGGCAGTATGGAGACACTCTCAAGGAATTATAGACTATGTAGTGGCATAGACGGCAACTAGAACTGTAAGTTACAGCGAAACCATCGAAGTAGACATAAAAAAAAATCATTTAAAAGATGTGCTGGCAAACTAGAAAGGTCTTGTTCGCTTCCAGGCTAAAGGGCTACACAGCACTGCATCATATCAGAAGCAACCTAGGAAAAAGCCTTTGAGAATATGAATGACATACACAATGACTTAGCACCAGGATTAGCATGACACAGCAAAGTAGTACAACAATACAAACACCAGGAAGTAAGAACTTCCCTCATTTGTTACTAATTAGACTTTGGAAAACACTGAAAATCAAAGCTGGTTCCAATTTTAAACTAGTTTTCCCTTGTATTTGAAAGTATTAGTTTTGTGTATATTAATAATAACCAAGATAAACAATTCTGTGTGTTAGCAGCTACCCTAGAAAAAAAATCAAGTACCCATTGTGCCTTTTGTGCTCCTAATCTAAATATACAGAGAAAGCACTGTGGAAAGGAAATGTTATTATTCCCACCTTAGAACTGGAGAATTGAGACAGATAAGAACTGAGCAATTTTCCATCCTTAGAAAGGAAGTCTGTGTCAGAAACTGGGACAGAATGCAAATTTCTACAGCTATTCTCAAAACAGGTTTGTTGGCATAATTGTTTTTCGACTACACAGGTTGCCAAAGAATGCTGAGGAACATTTAGGGAAAGTGAACTTTAAATGTATGCTACTCAGCTAACAGCTCTTTCATGTTAAGAAGGTGGATGAAGAGAGATTCTGTGCAGCTGACTTCAGAAAATCATAAAAAGGAAAAATGACAAGAGCAAATGGAAGAGAAGATATGATCCGAGCAACGTGAAACGCAGATACCATGAGCACAAATTGCAGCATATGTGTGGAAGATGATACCCAAGCATAGCTGGGTGGTCTGTTAGCAAAGTAACAACTCAAGTCAATGAATTGAGCAATGGTATTGCAGCCAGCTAAAATCATTGCAGTGCACTGGTTAACAAGGTGACATCTAGAGAGAGGGGATGAAAATGACATATGAATATGTGGGGTGTTTGCTGATAAAGAACTCTTATAAATTCTGAGGGTCATAGGCTGACACGATGACAAATGTAACAAAACCACACATGCACTGTTGGTACCCCTCTGAAATCAATGGGTTTCCACCCTCTGGTAGAGATACAATTTCGATATTGGATGTGCAGAAATCCAAACATATTGAGATTTTACCGGGGAAGATAAAATTACAGGCTGACTGTGCTGCAGACCACAGCCACAGTATTGATGTACTTTGACCTTTTATTGAAACCCTCACCAAGAAAAAAAAGTGTTCTTGATTCCAACCTTCAGATTTGCTACAAATAAATCTATTTTGTATGGAGCAATTGAGTCAAGAATAGCACTTAAAGATGAGTCTCAAAGGATTGTTCATCCACAATTCTTTCATGTTTATGGGATACAAATAGGGATGGGTTTGCAAGCAGGGCTGCTTTTTCCCAAGATTTTAAACAAAACACTAATATTTATATGCAACAAACACAGTTCCTTCTTTTGGTATGGTAATTCTGCTTTCATAAAGCAGCTGAGCTTCTCCAATCCTCAGTATAACTTGTCCTATTTAACAACTTAGACAAAAGAGCTTTTAGAGGTAACCATCACTGCTTTATATTCATCTGCTAATTTGTAAACTGCTTTATCAAAATAACAGCTTTTCCACTTTGAAAAACAAAGAAGGGCTGCCTCCTTCGTTTGAAATCCTCATGCACTTCTGCAGAGAGGCAGCAGCAGTGTTTCCCACTGCTGCAATTGTAGTTAGTGCTTCAGTAACATGTGTAAGAGTGAGGGCCCCTCCTGCCCCAAGCCAGCAGGAGCTCTGTTGATGCATGGCACGGAGACACTGGAATGCATCAGTCCGAGACAAGCAGAGCCTGGTACCAATGCCACTAAAAAGACAGAAGCTGTGATTGAAAGAGACTTCTGAAAGAATGAAATAAAACAAAGCTAAAGCAGCACTGGTTGCAGAATAGCACTGGAAAGACTATTTCACTCCTCTTTAGCTGTGCTTTTCTCTGGATATTTGTTATTTTTCATCCCATTAAATAGAAGGATTGAGACCAAGTATAGCATACACATGTGTGTTTATCAATACTCAACATTTAGAAGGGATCTCATTAACACTTATAAGTACCTAAAGAGTGTCTGTCAGGAAGATGGGGTGACACTTTTTTCTGTAGTGTCAAGTGACAAGTCTAGGGGTAATGGACATGAGCTGGAACACAAATAGTTCCACTGAAACATCAGGAAAAAATTATTTGCTATGAAAGTGAGGGAAACCCTGTCATAGATTGCCCCATGAGGGTGTGAAGTCTCCTTTTCTGGAAGATCCTAAACCCATCTGGATGTGTTCCTGTGCCACCTGATCAAAGTGAATCTGCTTTAGCAGGGGGTTAGACTGGATGAGCTTAGAAGTCCTTTCCAACCCCCACAATTCTGTGATTCTGTGCCTGTATATTTGTAGTGGTTAAGTCATATCTGATGGTGATGGGTGGCTTTGCTAGCTGCTATGCCCTATCAGATCTTCCTTGCATTGACTGCTAGCCTGCTAGACTCAGCAAAGTGGCTCTCAGGATTTATCAGCACAAGCAATGTCAGAATAAGCCCCTGTGCTATTCTTCTACAGCCTGTGGCAAAAACATGATTTCTTATTTGAGAGTTAGAAATCAATCACATGTTAATTAATTGTATAGACTGTAGATAGATCATGACTGAACAAATTCAGCAGAGAGAAGAAGCTGAAGTCACTCCAATATCCCGAGGGATTCTCATAGCCCTGCCCTCCATACTTGGAAATGTCATTCTCTAAAGTAGGTGTTACATCTTTAGAAGATGAGCGTGGGGAAAATCTCTCATCTGGGATACAGAGACAGTTTCCAGCAAAACAGTAAGAGTGGTTGCTCTAGTTTGATGAGGGTTTCCTCATTATGTTCTGCCCATGTCAAATGTGAGAGTTTGGTTTTGTAACGATACTGCACATCATCTTTGAGCCTCTGGAGCCTGCACATAGGGTTTAAGAAATAAATATATCAGCAGGAACAATTGCAGCTTAGAAGAAAAAAAAGTTACACTTTTCCTGACTGCTAACTTCTGTGTGCCAGCTACAAAGGCTTGTGTTTCTCTACTCTGGAGTTTCCTGGACTCTGAGGTACTTCAGTTAATTGACATTTATATAAGCAATGCATCCCTTTCTCAGGGGCAATGAAAGCTCTGACTCAGGAGAAAGCCATCAGATCCCTTTCATCACTCAGGAGCAAGACCAGTGACTAAAAAGCATAATAATTCATTTGGGTTTAGTCTCATCTCTGCAGCACACTGTAACAGGCAGCTCTCTTTGCTGCCTAGTTTTTGTTTGCTGACTTCAGGAGTGTACTTCAAAAGCTTCCTGTCCTCCTAATGAAAGTGCTATGCCTGCCTTTCATTATATCCTTTGTTCTGAGGTTTAGCCCACATTCCCAAACCGAAGATGAAGAGTAGGAAAACTTATTTGGCATGACAAAACAGTCATTGTGTTATGAAAAAAAAACTATAGCATGTATCTGAGTGAAAATGTTAAAGAAACTCCATATAAAGAGAGTAAACCTACTGAGATATGTTCTTCTCCTAACACTGTGGCTCTGCCCTAAAGTAGAGCAAAGAGAAACAGAAGAGTCATATAGAAAGAAAAGACCAATCTGAGTCCAGCTTTAAGGAATCCCAAGGAACAGAGTTGAAGGTACGTGACAGGATATGTTCTTCTGCTGCTGCTCATGAAAGCTCTGCCCTCAGCTCTATAAACTTCATGTACCAACTTCTTTGAGGTCAAAGGAAGACAGTAGCTAAAACAACCTTTAATGAAGAAAAAAAAAAAAGTTGGAAAAAAAATCTGATTTGTAAGGTGCTTTATTTAAAACCTTTTTGTGGGCTGACTTCTGTCTGATCCAAGAAATTACTTTTGAAGTGTAGTAGTTGTTTGTAGTTATATCTTCAGGATACATTTTTGAGTTTGAAAAGAACAGGTTTCAATAGAAAGGCTGTAGTCACAGGATTATTTATGTCTCTGTATGACTAAAAAATTTAGTATTTCTGTTTAGCAAGCTCAGTCTAGTTTTAGCATTCTTCCTGGTGAGACCTACACAATACTCCTTGGTCTGATTTTCTTAATAGTACTTTGTACTGAATTTGCGTCAGCTAATTAACTGTTCCACAACAGCACAGCAAATACCTTTCTATCCTAATCTCTTTTTGTGTAAGTTGTAGTGGCATTTAGTTATAACAGCTCTCCCAGCTTTCTCTATAACTCTCCGTGTGTCATTTGTCTCTTAAAAGCCTGATTTACCTGGGTTCTGAGCAGCAGAATCCTGGCTGGATGAGAGCACACACCACATGAAACCTCCTGAGAAAACGTAGTTGGCAACTCAGAGCTGTATGTCAAATGTAAAAGAAGAGTTACATAATTTCAGGAATATCAGTGACCCTTAGCTCTGAGGAAAGGGCAGAAGCACAGCTAACCTGTTCTTTCTGCTTACAGGTGGTTCTCTCACTTCAGTCATCTAGTGAACTAAAAGTACTTTTTACATGAAATAACTATATGCAAAACAAGAATAAAAGTAAAATGATAGACACCTTGCAGAAATCCAGGTTAAGGCAATATACATCAAATAGACCTACAAAACCTGTATCAGGTCTCTGACAGCCTTTTCTCAGAGAGACCCCATGCACCCTGTAGCCTTGAGCAGTACTTTCACAGCACATACACTAAGCTAGGACTTTGTCCAATACCCCAGAAATTCCCTTCACTAGCTACAATCTGTTGCCTTTCACAGGTGCAGCAGATGGCACGAAGCAAGGCACAAATGCCACTGTATGTCTGCATTTCCTGATTGCATTTGCTCACATTGCTACTCCAGCTCATTAGTGACAGCACTCTCTCTCATTCTCATTTTCTTTCGTAGACCCTCAGAAATACGCTCTTGCCTATGAACCTGCCTTTTTCTTTTTTCACTTACTTCAGATCTGGCAACCAAAACTGGTCTCCAGCCTCAAAAATAAATCTCATATTTATAATCTGGTTGGCCTTAATCTACTAACTCCAGCTCATGCTGAATCATTTGTAAAAGGTGCAAAATAATTTTTAGGCTTCCTAGTAGAAAATGAGCTGGTTTCCTGCAATCTGTTATTTTATCTGTATCAAGACCACAGATGTCTGTAGGTCTCAGCAGGTTACAGATCTCTGGTATGCACACACGTTTGTTTAACCTGAAGTTTAAAAGGAAATTTTTAACCAGCTCAAGGAAATAGCTCTCTCTCTCACTTGTCCATTTTACTATTTGACTTCAATCAAAACTATCTCCACTGAAGTCATTTTACAGATTTCATTTCTCTACTTAAACACACCATCTATCCTCACTTGTATGACCTACCTCCTCCTACTCATTTAAATTTGCTGTTGTACCAGGGTAGATTAATGTCACAGTCATCTCCTTTGATTTAAATGCTGTTTGATTATGTCTGTCAGGATATACTTCTCTCTAAGTATGTGTTCTGGCCTGATGTGTTAATCTGATGGGGTAAATGGGCCTAGAGACATGGCTAAATCATTGCACAATAAATAGTTAAAGGAAGGTTCAGGCCTCCATGTACAGACTTGTATTGGAAATCCCCACAGGCCATGGAAAACATACGAGGTTTTTGATGATATCATGACCAAAACACAAAAAGAAAGTAGCATTCTCCAAGCATGAGGTAGTCAGTAAATATCATACTTTCTACATTTTTACTGTTTTTTTTTTCCCCACCCATTCCCCTACTTTTTTTTGGTCAGCCTTAGAAAAAGCTGCTTTGTCTCCAGCAAAATTTTCAGAGCTGGAAAACAAGGCTGTCCAGTCTAAGAGTACACTTCCTATGGGAGGAATCTCTGAAGAGGTAGGAGAACTCTCTCACTTGCTGGAAACTCCATAAATGTAGGAGTTCATTTTAATTCCAAAATAGAACAGATAATTTCAATCAGCAGAGGAATAAAACTTCAATGTTTTTTAATTTAGTGTTTTCTTAAATAATAGTTGAAATAAGCTTTGCAGATGATCACTTTCTGATGGAAAAAAATAAAAATTAAAATATTGAAACAGACTAATGATCTTTAGAGGGGATTATTTGACATTTTTCTTCTAACTAGCATTTTAATCAAAGTTAAACCAAAGAAGTTTTAATCTAGTTAAAAAATTATTTCAGTGAGAAAACTTAGCAAATCTGTGGAGAAACTGTTCTGGGACAGCAGCAGGAACTCAATGTCATTAAAAGCTGCAAGTCTCAAAGAAAAGCTCAAAATCAAGTTTAAGCCAAAGCAACACCCACTTCACTCATCTTGGACTCATTCTCTTGAAACAAGAGTCCTATATTTCTTATTTATCTCTCTCTTTTGATCTTGTCTATTATAGATGTATCTCTACCACAGCTATGTTCTACACTTCCATGGCTGTTGCTGTCCTTCAAGTTACTTCAGCACTTACCTTCACACAATAATTGCTGAAATCACTAATATTGGCCTTCATTTTCTGCATCTCAGCCCAAGGCCAAATCATTGTAATGTCCCCTACTCAAAACTGTTATTTCACAGTCAGATTTGTGCTTTATACAGAAAAAGAAGGAAAATAACAGGGAGAAGATATTTCTTCCCTGAAATGAATCTATCAGGCAAGAATGAAAATCTTCTCTGTCCAAAAAAACAAATAAAATCTTTCCTCAGCAACCTCAATTTGTGGTAGGTCACAAACAAGGAATTGAAGGAAAGGCTGAACAGACAGATGATGACAAGAAGGCTTCCTAATAGTGCTAAATGCACTGCTTTTTTTTTCTTAGCTGCAATTTTATGACTAAGCATAACACTTCTTATGACTGATAGTACAAAAGAACCATAAAGCTGACAGTATAATGTATGATTGTGGTCCAAAAGACTGGGAGATAAATGCACAAGAAGAAAAGAAAGCTAGTCTGAGAAGGAATTGTTCTAGAGCTCTGCAATAAGAGACTTGTTAAATAGTTTTGTGGCAGTTACACTCCATTTCAGCTGCATATACTATGAAAGTAACCATGATAATAGTTTCCTATTTCTCTAGCCTTCTCTTCCTTCTAGCTGTATCATTATTTACATAGTGCTTGGATGTGGGCTTGGTATCCTCTGTAGGAATTTACAATCTCATTTTATTCATGGTGTTCAGTTACTCTGGTGAAAAGGCACATCTGTATCTTGAGACAGACAAGCAGTAAGAGTAGCAAACAACAGGGAAACACAGTGCAAGGAAAAAAAAAGGCAAAAAATCAAGTCCCAGAGAGTTTATTAATGAAGAAGTTTGAGATGATTTTCCCCAGCTACAAAGAACAGTCACTTTGGGATGATGATGCAGCATGTTATAACTTTATATCAGTACAAATCCTTCTTATACATATTTGTTATGTTCACACTCATTCCTCATTCACATGCAGTGGATCAAACCATATCCAGGAGACAGCAGCTTTCACACTAATGCAGGACTATGGTTGTCTATATATCAGTTCAAAGGACACCAACAACATCAGACCATAGGTCAGTTCCTCCCCAGTTTAATCCTGGAGATTAAGACAGTTCAGCTGAAGTGGAAGAACAAATGGACCTGTGCAGTTCACACTGCAGTGAAGTAAATGCTATCAAAGAGTCACGATGCACTGATGAAAGGAAAGGAAGTAGCTCCTAGCCACAGCTGGCCAATTCAGTCACCTGTCAGTAGCTCCCTAGCTGCGCTCAGGTCCTTTGGCAGTCATGTGCAAGAAGAGCGTGTAGATCCTACAGGAGAGCCCAACAACAAATCCCCTTCTCCACAGCCATTTGTGAATTCTACAAAGGAAGAGAAGGAAGTGATACTGCACCCTAACATGCAGTGCTGCTATTCTCAGCCTTTGACCTCTTGTTTTATGTTTCATTACCCACAATAACAAAGCTTCCCAAAGCCACCTGCAACAGAGTACAAGTGAAATATTTTCCCTTCTCTGTCTCCTGAAATGAGCTATTTTTTAACCATGGTATAAGCCTGAGAGGAGGAGCTACTCCTTACTGTGTCCTTACTGTATGGAGGCAGAAGTTTTGAAAGGATCCTGCTCTCTAATAAAAGACACTTAATGGTAATAGGAAAAGTATTGAGAGAAAAAATTCCTCTAACAACAGGTGTAGCAGTGATTCACCACTCATTCTGCATGTACTAGATTGCATGATGGTATGTGTACAAGAGCCCACTCATCCATCAATTCTTTTTCATCAATATCAGAATATCACAGTAACGGGATAGTGGTATTTGCATGGCTAATACACAGTAGTGATTTCTGGTTAATGAAGCAGACTTAGCATTAATTACTTTCTGTTATCATCACAGAATAACACTACAAAGGTATTTTATTATCCCTTCTGTCAAACCATCATCCTATTTCCTTCAACCCTTAGTCATTTCATACACTGACCAGGCAGCTAATCAGACAGGCCCCTATGTAGCCAGTATTACATTCTTAATGCACAATAAAATGAGCTACTCATAGGCACAATATTACTCATGAACATGGTCTGTATCTATTTTGACAAAATCCATAAAGAAAAAAATCCCCAAGAGATTGTAGTTGCTATGCAGATAAAAATAACTTGAATCAGATTGCGTGGCTTCAATCATACAAGCCAAAATACTTTTTCCTGAACTGTGTTCTAACATTTTTCTTTACATAAGCGTTGATAATGTACAGAGATAATCAATGTCGGGAGAAAGCTTTTAGAATTGTTCTTCTAGAATGAAAGGTGAATGTTTCCTAATCAAAATAACTGTGCATAGAGAAATGAATGAAAAGAACACAAACCCAGCCATTATCCACACTCGCCTCCACGAACAGTGTTAGGCTGAGCCAAGCACTGGTATCAATTTTCTTCTCTTAATGAAAAGGTTTTCCGAGATGTAGTCCTTTCTGCTTCACTGTGGATTGACAATACATTCTGACCTAATGGATGCTGATTACTGTTTCCATTATGCAAGGCTGACAGAAGCAATATTTCTTCAAACCACAACCTGTTGTTGTGCACAGAGCTCTTGTAATGTGACTCTGTGCTACAAAGGCCTTTTCATATCACATGTTCCTCATTTGCTTTGAACCACCAGACATCTTTTCACGTGGCAATAGGAAGACCTGTGAGGCTGTCCTGCCTCTACAGTTGGGATGTGATCACTCAAGAGAAAAGGCAGAACCATCTGGAAGTCTTAGTTCAACATGAAAAACAGATGAGACACACACTACACTTCCATTCTCTAAATTTAAAGACAAAAACTAAGTAAGCACCACAAGTGAGGGATTAACTGGGTGGGAAGTCCTTAACTTCTCCTGATCTCCTCAAGACTTCAACTGAATACTACCAGAACTGGCACCAGAAACCACATCCGTCTTGCAAAACAGAAAGAAAAAATCAAACAATATTACTGTGTACATCTTGTATCTACCCAGCAGCTATTTCTATTTGGAGGCTTTTGGAATTTACCAAAGCAAGGGCAGAGTTTGGGCTACTCAAGCCAAGCCTATACTCAAAGATGTTACATACAGTCCTGGGGCCAGCTTCTCTGAAAGCAACTTATTTACTTGCTTTTTATTTGTTATCACATACATCAATGATCTTTCCACCATTTACATTTCAGAGCCTAACATCAAAGACTCATTCTCACAAGCTCTGATAGTGCACTATGGGTTGCACTTCCCAAGGTGAGCTTCAGGTGTCCCATCCCACCAGAACAAATTAGCCTGGTCGATGCAGAGTGAAGTTAATCTCACAAGACAGTGTGAAGTAAGAAACCAACAGGCTGGTCTCTGACAGGCTGTTACCAAGTGTTAAACAGCAATGTGTCCTGGGCACCAGGAGAAGTGGGAAATGAGGAAATGCTAAAATTACAATTGTGGAATGACTTTAACGAAAAATTAAAGGTGAAAAGCTTTGTATGAGAGGCAGAAGAAAGCATATTCAACTGGAGAGCAGAGTATCCACCATCTTCCCATGTCCGAGCTGTCACTGCAGGAGCTGTTCTGAGGTTACCCTGTGCTTTATTTCTCTCTTGGTTTTGGCATCACTTTGTCAGGCAGCCATTTCAGGAGAGACCCTCCGGAGTGTTTTGCCCACACGATCAGTGTTGCTACAGTTTGTGGGAACCCTACATGTCCTCTAAATTAGATGCATCCTTACTAAACCAGCTGTGAGACATGCTTGTGCCTGCAGAGCCTCAGGGAAAAAAAATAAAAAAAATAAACCCACCAAAATTAAAAGAGGCCTTTTACAAAGAATATTAAAGGAGAACTAACGTGGTTTTCACATGCTGGGTGGGGAGGCCTGAGTCAGCGTGAGGAAGTGGTTGTCTCTACACTGCCTCAAACTGCTCTCAGCTGTGACAAGCCTCTGGGCAAATCTTCTCCCAGAGAGAACAAACTAACTGCTAAAATATCCTCCTGAGTTTTTTAGTAGATGCATTTGCTCCTCATTTGCCTTATATTCACTCCAACTATCTGCTATCAGAAAAATGCTGCAGCAAGTGGCAGGCCCTGGAGAGGGGTGCCTGGACCATGTTCCCTCATGCTAGGCAGCAGACTCCTTGCCCATCAGTCACCAGCTCTCTCCAGTCTCTACTGATCAGGAGAAGCACAAAATGTGGAGGACTGCTTGAACAATTTCTCCCTGAACTTCGTGTCCAGGGCTTCACGTGCCAAATGGTGGGTTGCTGGGTGAGAAGGATTTTTTTTGAAGCTGCATCAAGAGTAAAACTATTTTTTAGCTTTTAAAATAACAACTAGAAGGACAGGGGGAAAAAAAAAATCTAAACCATTGCTGGATGTGATTATTCTGCAGAAATCTGGCACAGTGCCACCAAAAGCACAGCAGCTAAAAGCAGGACAAAAACACATGAAAAGCCACTCACCAGTCAATTGCCACCAAAAGGCACTGCTTGTGAAATCACGGTTTTGTTTTTCTGAAAAACAAATGGAAAATAAGGTTCTATAGCTCCACGAAATACAAATTTTCATGTCAGGTTGATCTTGCAGGTAACCCACTTCTACACTTGTGAAAATACACTGCTGTCCTGCACTTGCTCAACACTAGTGGCTATTCTTTTTTTTTCACAACTCCACATAGAGAACAGCTACAGAAAGGACAGTACTCAGTATGTATTCACTTAGTGTGACATATTCCCACTGCCCCACTTCCTTCTTGGCTTTTCTGAAGACACCTGATGCATCTTCCCCTCTGGCCTCTTGGCACCTCCCCTGAGTATCTGTATCACATTACAGCCAGACAGTATGACTCCTACCCAGAGCCCAGCAACTAGTTGTGTTATTCAGGGGCCAACTTTTGTTTGTCCATCAAGATTGAGATGGAGGGGTTTGCCTAAATATTACTGCACCGGTCTCCTGAGGAGCCACTTAACAGAAGTGATGATCAGCAGGTCAACGTTCAGTGTATGGAGGTTTCCTACTTAAACTACAAGAAGCAAAAAAGGAAACAGATGAAGTGACCTCTTTAAAAATCAAGCAGAGGTGTGAGTAAAACCACAACTTTGTGCCACAGATTTATTCCTGGAGCCACAGACCACACTGCTAAGAAGCTGCCTGACTTCAAAAGCATGTGTGGGTGAATAAGAGCAGCAACTCTTTCTAGTTCCCTTTTGCTATGCAGTATAATCCTTCTACCTCTCACACATTCTTGATGCATCCTGTCACTTGGCTGGCTTTCCTGCATAGGACACTTCTGATTATCTGTTTTTCACCTTACCTGATGTGCAAATAGTTTGAGCTGTGAATTATTCAGTACTGTACATGGTAAATATGAATTTTATTTGCTATTCTTGAGCTGCTGAGATTCTACACCAATGCTGTGTATGAAACAGCTATGGACACATGCCTAGTGGATAACCATGCCTTGCCGTCCCTCTGCAAAACTGTACACTCTTCTAAAACTGATTGATTGTGGCTCATGTAACGTGGATGTCTTTGCCAATGGAAATAGTGCTCACAAAACAATTCCATAAGACATGTGGCCTTATTGCCATTTGCATATTTGTATGCTTCATTTAAAAGAGTCTGCTAGACATGATGGTTTATTTTCCAGGCAAGGTCAAGTTACATTTTTCTAGCCCTTCAATTTGTAGAAATTTCACTCTCTTTCAGTTCCCTCCAGTTTGCTGTGAACACTGCTGCTGCAATATTTTTCCATTCAGATGAACAAATAAGTCACACAGCCTCTTGGAAACTGTTACCACAGGTATTCAGGAAATAACTGGCAAGAAGAATGCTGTGGTTCATAATCCCCTGGGGCAAGCTCAAGATTGGCATGGTGCAAAACCAAGCCAAAAATTTCATAAATGCAGATGAAAAATTCATCATAATGAAAATTCAGCATAATCCTGTTCCAAAGCTGATCCTTAGTGAAATCTCTGAGATGACAAGCTAAGTACAGGCCTGGCTTTCTGCTGACATTATAATGGCTGATAAGGCTTTGGCAAATGAGTAGCAGGGAATGACCTAGCAAAACAGCTTTTGCCTCCTTAGCTGTGCCTGAAATAGTTCTCCAGTTGCATCTCACATAACCTTAGCAGGAAACTTCCCCGCCTGAAAGCAGCCC
Organism: Urocolius indicus; assembly: GCA_013401255.1. Taxonomy (NCBI): domain Eukaryota; kingdom Metazoa; phylum Chordata; class Aves; order Coliiformes; family Coliidae; genus Urocolius; species Urocolius indicus. The sequence goes on from WBNH01005900.1 coordinate 221,590, forward strand.
TACAGCAACCTCAGAAACAGAGCTGAGGAGACCATTGTACTGAAAGACAATACTGGTTCACAGAAACAAAAAATGCTTTGCAGAAAGACATTGATTATGATAAAGCAGAAACACAGTGTGCACCTTGTCTGCTAGGTGCCAGCAACCCACCTACCAGGCTGACTGCCCACCAGTCTGGGAGCCCCTTCTTCCAAAATCCTGGGGTTTGTTTCCTTGCAATTTAGGCTGTAGCTCCCCGGGTGCTGGGCATCACCTGGTCCCTGGTTATGCAGAGGAGTTTCCCCAACACTCCAGAGTGGTCTGTTTTCTGACTTTTTTTTTCTACATGCTGGTTTCACCTAGAAAATTTGGCTTCTAGCCAAACTGTTTATTTCTAACAATAACAGCCAGATACTCATTTGCTATACATTCCTATATCTCCATAGAAAACAAGGTTAGCACCTGACTAAAGGTGTACCAGGTTGAGTTTTGGAGAGCAATATGATTTGCCTTCCACTTCAGCTCTACCTGGGCCAGGATTTGGGCATTTTGGAGTAGAAATTCAACATTCGTGTGAGGTTTGACTTTTAACCATAGCCTTCTGTGAAAACCCAAGCACTCTCAGACTGCATTATATTTTGTCACATATTGCTGCAAATACCTACTTGCTTGTTATTTCCTTTCTTGGGTCTGTGTAGGAACATTTCTAATGATGCTACTATCCAAAAAGCAAGTTTGTACGAACCTATACAAGCCTATTAGCCTCTAAGTGGTCATGCTGACTTAAATGGAAAGACTCCAGCTGACTTCATGGGAAGCTGAATCAGGTCAGTAATGAAGGCTGCAAATTCAGGTTTGGTTCAGTCCCACAGAAGTTCAGAGGCATGCCTAGATCTGTTGGATAAGTGAAATCTTCATGGCTTTTGTACTTTGCAAGAGCAAATGGTGCCATAAGAGTCCTGAAAATGAGGATACTGCAACTCTAAGCCTTTGCACAGGACTGCCACTATACTGAGAATTGAAACAGGAACAGCAAAAAGGGGGCCATTTGGCACAGAAGTGAATACAGTCTCAAAAAAGGCGATTTTCCCCCCCCCCCTTTCTGAATGGTCATCTTTAGTTCACCTCCTCTATGGCACTGGCTCTTTTCATTAGCAGAAACAGTATGCTCCTAGCTGCTTTCTCAGGTGTTAACCTTGCTCCAAATTACAGTCTTAACCAGAGATATTATTAGTTACACATCTGTTGTGATCAGCTCCTCAACAAAAGGCTTCTGCTTCCCTTACTAACAGTATTTCATCGCTGCATAGATAGATGTAGAATGACAAAGGCATATGAAATAATGAACAATGCAATGAAAGCCCCTTGGATTTTCCTGTTCTCCAGGATGAGAATAAGGAGACATTTCATGAAATTAGAAAGGCTGCAATGGCAGATATGGATTAAAGGAAAGATTTCCTCTTTCAACATAGTTTATAACCAGCCTGTGAAATTAACTGCTGCCTACTCAGAGCTGTGGAAGAACAAGATCATATTTTCTATGGCTTGTTTTTTTATGTGGGATCCAGTGATATTCATATCCTTAAAGCACATTTTCAAATAAAGTAATAAGGGAACATTGCAGGTAAAAGAAAAGATGAAATAGGAGGTACTGGTCTGCACAAGGCTCTTACAGCACCTGATGGTTTTTGTCTGGCTGGACGATGCTCTTAGGAGAAGAAACCTTAGAATAAGGCTCTTGAAAAACAGATGGGACAAGAAAGATAATAAAAGGGAGAGGTCAAGGAAGGAAGGGTGAGATGCAGAGTTAACAAGATGAGGACCTTTAGAAGTCTGAGTGTGCTTCTGGAGTAGGATGGGCAGTTGTGTCTATCCTGCAGTGGGAATGAAGTGTGGGGCAAGTCAGCAATGCCTTATTGAACTGAGGCACATTACAAACAATGGGCACAAGGGGCACTGAGCTGGTGCTGCCTAACCCAGACTGGGGGAAGGGGCAAGGAAGCTGGGTGGTGAGCCCCTACCTGCCAGGACACAAAAGCCAGGCAACTCTAGACACAGTTTGCACAGCATACAGCCTGAGCTCTGCACTGCTCTCTTGGTTTCAGTTTGCCATACAAACTCACTTGTACATGTCATGGTGTCAAACGTCTTTAAATAAGTAAATAAAAAATTGTCTAATCCTTCATCATAATAAACATAATAGTAAAGTTACATTCAGCTCCTCTTGTAAGCTTCTTTCTGTGCCTATAAATCTATGACTGCTAACTTTTGATTTCTCTGGAGCTGTTCCTGACAGCACTGCTGGTCATGCTCCTCTCTATCCTGCCTGGTCTGTTTGCAGAAATGGCAGCGGGACAATATAAAACTACGCCAGACTTTCCTCCCCTCTTCTTTTTCTAAGATGGAAATCACATGGTATATTACTCAAAGATTCAAAAGCTCATCGCAGTAGCCTAAGATCCACTGGCAAAATTAAAAGTGATAAGGGACGTTAATCTTCATGCTCCAGGGTATAAACTAATTACCATCTGGAGTCACAGGAGGAAGCTTTCCTCTTTAAACTGATAGAGCCTTTTACTGTTGCCTGGGAAAATGATGAGTTTGGAAGAGGTAGTTGCTCTCTCATACATTGACCTTTGTCAAAGACTGGATTCTCAGCTAGTGGATCAATGGCCTATTTTAGGATGACATTCCTATGTTGATGTATCACCTTCCATTCAAACACAACCATTTGATTTAACATCCATTAGGAAGGTAATGCCCCAGAGCCTTGTATTTGTCAAACTGTTTGTTTACCCTTTTTATTCCAGAGATTAGTGCAACCTTACATGCAAACTGCAAGTGAATACATTCTGTGCTTCATAACTCCCTTTTCCTCTGAAAGGTTAGTGCTTCTTCCATGCCTTTTGGAAGCAGCAGTAATGGTGACACTGGTACAGACCTAAGCCCTTTATCAATGAGTCGCATGGCAGGTCTATTTGTTTGAGCCCTTGCTGACACCTACAGTCTCTGTAATTCAGTCTGACAGATTGAGGCCATGTTCCAGATCTCACAAAAGAAGCACAGGCGGGTATTGATTTTTCTGTTATTGTTGGTGATTTGCTGCTTCATTCTTTTAATAAATGTTAAAAAAAAATATAGTAAACAGGAAGGTCACAGCTGCAGGTTGGCAGAGTACACAGTACTGTTTCCCCTGTTATCCTCTTCTGTCTCTATCTTTCTGATTCAATGGGCATATTCCACAGACCTTGAGCTACAACACTGGATAAATATGGAAAAATAGCCATGATGCTGCTAACAATCTAAAGGGACTGCAGGAGAAATCTGGTTCTACACATCTTTCACACTACAACTTTGAGTAAGGCGTCTCAATCACAATTCAGAGTAGGAGCTGTATTTATAGTTTCTCCTGCACTAACTCTGGTATGGAGATAACCTTCATGTTCCTATGGAAACCAGGCCCCTCAGCAGACTATGCTGAGGCTTAACATTAACCCATGTCAGATGTCAAGTTATTTTTCAAATCCAGACCTAGTGAAGGTCCTACCACAGATTTGCTAAATGCTGCTGTTCCCTCACTTATGGACACCTTCCATCAGGTACATACCTGCCCTCTGCATCTGCTGCATTTGTTTGGCAAGGTGCACGTCTTGTATTGCCTTACACCTGATATGCAAAGTTGATAAGGTATCAATCTCCTGTTAAAACCAACAGAACTTAAACACCTAAGTTCCTTCTCTGATCTCTATTAGTTTCTGTGCTTTTGGAAGCTTTCTAATGTCCAAGTACACCACAGTAAACAAAAGATAAACATTTATGGATCTGTTGCTTATGTTACATATCATCTCAAAATGCTCAGAATTTTCTTGTTTCCAGCTAATTGATGACAGAAGATGTAGAGTTTCAGATCTTGACTTCTGGACAGACCATGCTTTTCCATGTGTGGAAATAACATGTTTATAGATTCTGAATTTATTCTCAGCATCTGGAGTTTTCTCTTGGAGAATGCTGAGCATTGCTTTGTGTTCAGCACAGTGTTAAAAAAAAAATAAATCCCAAAACAACAACAACAAAACTCCGAACCAAACACTTGCAGTTGCTCAAGATTAGGTTTTTTGTTTCTTGGGAGAGTGAGGTGGAGGGGAGAGGCTGGACTGCTCCCACATATCCTAGGCAGAGCAATAAAACATCACATACTTTAATGGTATGCTGATGGGTCTAAAGTAAATACAAAACATATAAGGGATTTCTTTAGCAGCCTTTCAGACTTTAAGAGAGATAAGCAATATCTTAGTACTGTGAGTCATTTGCACTATCACAGGTCTTTGACAACTGTCTTCCTATGCAGTTTGTCATGCTGAATGTCACTAATACTGTCTGAATACTGATATTGTTCAGGACTTTTTGTCATGTTTCATGTAAAGATTTTGTGTATTTAATTTAGCAGAGGCATTGGTAAATGGATATAAATCTTTGGAGAGGCCACTGATAAAAATCTCCTTTAATATCACACTGATATTAAGCTCTAATAATATTTACATTTTACTCTTTTTATGAGCTCAATGACACTGCAGTGATTGTTCCTAAAGATGATCGAAAATCATAGTAATCTGTTGGGAGTAATCTGTTGCATCTGGTGGAGACACTTATATCTTATTGGGAGCGCTATTGGGAGTGCTATTTGGCCCAGGGATTGCGTCATACCTGAAGTTACCAGTAAGGAGAAATACAGCTCCTTAGCTTGCTACATGTCTTTGTCCTTCTCTTTGAAATTCTTAGCTTGTTTGCCAGACTACTTGGTTTTCTCTTTTCTCCATCCATTATTCCAGTGGTGTTTAATACCTTCATCTGGCACAGGCCCACAAGGAACATTTTATCCTCTCTCAGAGGATGAACCATAAAAGAAGAAACATGCTCTTAGAAGCAGGACCACCAAAATCAGCAGAAACTTGTATTTCTTTTGCTCCTGGTATTTCTGCCTTGCACTTCATTCAATGCAGCCTTGCTTCCATTAGCTGGCTTTGAATAGCATGAGGGCATGACCCTTAATGGCCATTTTCCAGCAGGGAGTTTGCAGCATGGGCTACACAGGGCAGATGCAGGCAGAACAAACATCTGCTTCAACTAGCAAATATTGAGCTACCACCGGGCTTAGTTTTACTAGTTATAGTCATATCTGTTGCACTGCTTTTATTTTATATATATTTAATTATTTTTACTTTTAAAAACAAATGTGATGCCTCAAGGAGGTAAATCACTGCTTGCTCTGTCTCTGAGGAGCTGATCCATGCTCCCAGGGAGGACTCTTTGAAAGGTGTGAGGTTTAATTCCCACCACATTTCTGTTTTACACACCCTGGCCTGGAGGTGGTAACAGCAGTGGGTGCACACCGCTTCACACCTTAGGGATGCTGGCCTGTATCTCACAGGGATGCTGACAGGCCGATGGATGCAGCTTATTAGCAGTCTTGCAGCCCCACTGAAAGGGAAGGTGTGACTTTACAGTTTCCATTAGCTCTGTGCCAATAGGTCACAGCAAAGGCTGGAGGGAGCAGGATCACATCGTGGGTGTAAGCACAAGTAGTTAGTCCCAACACCAATGTGTTTAGCCAAAATATCAAAGCAGAGGGATGTGGGAGTAAAAATGAAGGCAGAGATAGTGAAGCAATTGGGCCAAGGTCAAAGGAAAGCCCACTGCCAGAGCTGGAAACACAACTCTCACAAGTTCATCTACAGAGCTGTGTTGATCTTTCCAGCAGCTTTCTGTAAGTGGAATACCTGTCTATTTTAGCAGTATTTTGTGTATAATTATGAACTTGTCATGGTAAATTCATGGGTGAAACCTGTTTTCCAACCCTGCCTGAACACATTCCTGCACAACCTAATTGGGAGGAACCAGCTTTAGCAGGGGTTTGGGCCAGATGAGCTCTAGAAATCCCTTCCAACCCCTCCCATTCTGTGATTCCTCACACTACACAAGAAGTCTAGTAGCCTTACAAACGTTATTCATGTTATACCTCAGGGGTAAGATAAATAACACATAAATTGAACGAACACCCAGGCACATTAATGGGAAAGGCTATGCAACTTCAACTACCCTATGAACTTTTCCATTTTCCTCCCAGAAATTGTTTCTGTCGATATTTTGATTTAAATTGGAGTGAAAGGAAGGAAGAAGGAAAGTTTAATCAGAAGGCTGTCAACTCTGCTCACTTTAGAATTAGTGGACACTGCCACTACTCAGTTTTGTATAGTATATAGATATATCTTTCTTACAGATAAATTGTTCTGTGGGCTATCTGGGGGGATAAACAAAATAAATATTTCACCATATTTAATTTTACCTGTTTCAGAAAAAGTTGATTGAAATTTTTTGGTTGCTGGTCTATTTTTGCAAGAAGTAAAAATCTTAAACTGGTACAAAGTAGTATTTACTGTAGCATTACTCCTAATTATGATACAATTTTCCTCAGTGTTGGGAGACTCATGGTTAGCTGTAATAAAGTTATGCTAACTGAAATAAAGAAAACTATAGAAACGTCTGTGTAATAAATACAAATTACTGCCATCCTACCAATTAAGTACCTGAAGAACTGTCAGCTTTGCCTTTCAGCTTTACTATCCTCAGCAGTTTCCACCCTCTCTCCTGTCAGGATGCCTTGTCTTTCAGCCCTTGATTCACATAATGAACTCTTTGAAGCAAGACTTTCTCTTTGTTTAGCTCTTTGTTATTCCTAATGCATGCAATTAACAGTAACACCATAGCTATGCAAAACCTCACTAACATTCCCCATCATCTTTGAGGTCTACTGAGATTTAACAGTTTGAATTAGAAGAAACTGTTGTCATCTAGGAATCAAAGGCTAACTCTAGCCCAATACCCTCATATTCACCTTCCAGAAAAGCTTTTCTTTCCATGAGGTGCAGGAGAGCAGAGGTCTTACTTCACAACATCCTTTCTCCTCTTTAGCCCAGGTACCTCTGTATCAAGCTTAACAGCCTTGTTTAGTAAGTAGCAAAAAATCAAAGGAGAACATTAAGAACATTGTAGAAGAAAGTAACCTGAAATCAATAGAAGTAGGCATTCTGGCTAGTTATGCACTCTTGAAGATTATAATAAACATCTGAATTCCTTTTCAGATCTGGCTTTCAAGCAATTCAAAGTCAAGATTCATTTAGAAGTCAACACTTAAGATTTCCTTTACTTAAATCATCTGTTGCAGTGAGGCTAAGTTTTCTGAGTCACTTTAGTACTTTGGAAAACACTATGCTTTGTACCTAAACACAATACATGCCAATCACACCACCCTTTTCATTCTGCCAGGCCACACTTCAAATTTAAACATTCCAGTTGAATGTTCATAGCATAATTTTCAAAGCTTACAAGACCATATTGCCCATAATGGAGCAAAGCAGATCTACCATTACCTGTCTGGTGTTTAACTGGGTGATCTGATCTTTTGCTCATTTCCTAAAGTCATGTTTCTACCAAAATAAGACAGCTGACATGTAGCTCCCAGCAATTGCTCACTATTACATGGCCTTCCAAGAACATGAAGACCAGAGTCTTTCTCCACCATGGAGCTATCAGCCCAAACATTTTGACCGGTTCTGCTTTAAGAGAAACACAGAAAAGAAAACTGATGCAAAGATACCCACTGATGGCATGGACTGCCATGGGTATTAGACCCGTAACTGAGAATCCAGCCTTACAACATGAAAAGTATTATTTGTTATAAAACATCCACCCAAAGGACTTTCATTTGTGATATCTTGTGTGGATAACCCACACCTGGCAGCCTTACAATACTTCAATTTATAAGCCTCAGAAAGCTGAAGGAATGCTATCTGAACCGGTGTAAGTCTGTGTGAAATCAATAGGCAGCATTCATTTAGCAGGAGATTGAACTTGCTCCAATTCAGACAGAAGTAGAAGGTCAAATAAATATAGATATTTCAAGATTAAGGTTTGGGAAAATTACTTGAATTTTCATATTCTTCTCTAAAATTAACATCTTTAGTTCTGGGAGACAACAATAGGAGTTGTAACTCTACAGTGACTAGATCACATTGATGTTTTCTGACCACCCTGGGGTGGTTGCTCAGCCATCCCAACCAATACTCATTGGCTGACCTCTGTGACATGTGTCACAGTGTGACATGGTGACATGTGAAGTTATGGTCCATAGCTTTAACGAATTATGTCATTGACAGCTAAGCACAGATGCAACAGACACTGCCATTTTCCCACAGTTGTTCCTGTATTCCAACCAGTGCAACAGTTTTTGGAGAAAAGAAAGGAAGGTACTATGTCCTGCAGTGGATTCAGAAGCTCTGAGTCTACACCTCTGTACATGAAACCAAATTTCATAGCTCAGCTGCACCAGTGAGTAAATGTCCCAGGCATCTGAACCCCATCATTTATGCTGGAGAAGCAAAGGCACCATGAAGTTGCCTTTCCTTGGCACACCATCTCATCCCCCACCTGTTTTCACACAATATTAAACATTACTGTCTCTGCTATGGAATCGTCTCTGCAGGAGGGCACTGAGTTTTTCAGAGTAACAAACATTTTTCCCTTCCGTTCAGCACATACTCACCACCAGGTGCATAGGAACATCATTGGGCAAGCTCTGTCTGCTGCTATACTTTAATTTTGCATTGCTACATGCGTATAGGAAAGGGCAGTCCTTGCCCAGAAGAGTTGACCAACTAAATAGCAAGGAATAGGGGTGAAAAAGCATCAATACTCTGAACTTCAGTCTTGGCCATGGGCCCATACAGAGGTCAGACGTGTCTGTGGAAGCCAAGGCTGGTCTCTAATCCCTGATGTGCACTTCCCTTGCAGCACAGAGGGGAAAAGGTGACACCTCTCTTCAAAGAAAAATCATTCTAAATTATGATAAAGTGAAATTCCTCAGTGAAGAGGCAATTTTTGAAGCTGGGCCAAGTACAGAGGACAAAAGGAAATGGAAATGAGCATACACAGTGGTTGCTCCCAGAACATTGCTTCAAAGTTTCTCTGAATGATCCAATTTTTATGCTATTTATATGTGCAAAAAGGAAAATACAGCTCACCTGAGTAGATTATAGTGTTGCTGATGGATTAAGATTTAAAGTCTTGTCATCTTTTATTAGGCATAACATTAGAACACACTGCTAAGGCATAAACTGCATCATTGCTAGGTAACATCAGATTTTTCAGTTATTATTATCCCAGTTATCATTGTGCTGGAACACGTAGAGATTTAAAAGGCAAATGCCATAATTATACCCACAGCAGGAGTATGTGGAAGAGAGGCCTTGCTGGGTTCACAGGCACACACTCTTGGCAGGTTTGGTTTCTATTGGTAATTTCTTTTAAAGGCAGCACAACAATAATTTGGGCACTCAGACTTTCATTACTTTTTCCCCCTTGTAAATATTCAAAATAGTACATTCAAGTATAGGTTGTCTTCTCCCATCTCATTTATTTTAGCAATCCTAATGACAGTACACTTTGACAGTAACGCTACCAAGACTTGGGTCTGCGATCCTGAAGGGGAAAAGTCACTTTTCCAATCAGCAGTCAAATACTACTGCTTACAACTCAGCAGCTGTATCTGAATTAAATTCAGGTCAAGAAGTTGTGGGAAATCAATGAAATCATCTTACTGAATTATTGACTTTTTGGAAAAGGCTGCATTTGTGTAGACTTAACCATAATGGTGCCCAAGGCATGGGTTGTATCTGACTTACAGAAGCAAGTGAGTAATTTGTCCTCACTTCCATGACCCACAATTCTTTCCAAAGCCTGATCCCATCACACAGTTACTTTAAAAAAAGAGAAATATGTCTCTTTCAGTAGGTTGTAATGTTTACTGTTTCCTCCTGTCACTTATCAATTTTTAAGTGGCATTTTGTTGGTGTTTATTGTGATTTAATGGTAAAATCATTTGCTTAATATTTTGTTACCTGAAAATAATTATTTTTCCACTGAAGCAAACATGTTATGCTTAAGAACTACTGTAATATCACTTCTGTTTCAATGAAGTTTCACTACACTGAAAATTCCTGTTATATTGTTTCTCTCCCTTAGAGCCTTGACATACTTTTGTTTTAAACAGCAGAGTAAAAGTACAATTTTTTTAAACTGTTTTAAGTCTCTCACTAATTGTCTCACAGCTCTGTGCTCCAATTACTTTTCAAAAACCCAAATTCAGATACAATTATTCCATGTTTCAGTTACAACACCACAGTGCTGCCCAACATTCTTCATGTTTACAATGTGAAATTACTTTACTAAGCATAAAAAAGGTAAAAGGCTCGTTGAGAACATCCTGGCTCATGTGGTCCCACAGAGATTTAGGTGGTAGCTGCAAGTGTCATTTCAGAAAATTTAAACAATTGTAAGTGAAAGCAGAATCGAACCCAAGGTTACTGGGTCTCACGACATGTGAGGAGATATCTTGGTTTAAACGCCAGGGTTGGTTTATATTTTGTTTAGTTGGTGCAAAAGAGCCTAGACCTGAACACACTCACACCTTCAGGACTTCAAATCCATCCCCAACATTTTTAACTGTAAATATCAGAGAGCCAATGCTTGTGGATGTCTTAGACACCAATTCATCTCCCTGATGCTCAGAGGTAGGGAGGCCTGTGCTGAAGAAAGAAAAATTTCATCTGATGCCACTGAGCAAAGAAGAACCAAGAGGAAAGTGAATGTTTAAAACCTTTCAGCACTTAGCACAATAGTATAAGAGTCTGACAGTACAAACCCTGCTTCTAAGCTGTAAACACTGGGTATTTGACATGTTCCCAAGCAGGGTAAAAATAAATTAACTTGAATTTCAAAAGCTTTTGTGTCTCTGAAGGCCAGCTCACCACCACCAGTATAGTTTGTTATCTCAGCAGTTAACAAACAGCGGGAGTCGCACAGCCTGGAACTGTCACGTAAGTGTCTGTAGCTGTTCTGCTACAACAGGAGGGGAATTAGGGATAATTACAGGCTGAATTAGTTACATAATACAACGTGCACCCTCAGCAGCACATTGTGTCCTGATTACCAGTGCAGAAGCTAGAGCTGCATTGATATAATAGTTTTAAACTCAATCATCTTTATTCTATGAGACTGAATGCAAGAGGCAGGAACAACCAATTCCAGAGATGAACAAGAATTGGTCATGGGCTTGGAAAGGATTATATTGTTTTCTGGCTGACAGTCTGACAGCTGCTAATTTCTGTGTAGCACCATGTCTAATAAATAGGTGGAAAGGCTTTTGACCAGGCTAGATTGTCCTCCTACATGCTTCATGAGAAGGTTTAAACTTCAGGACACCACTCTCCTCCAGTTACCACAAGGAATCATGAAACCTATTGCCCGTGATTGCTGCCCAAGAGATAAATAATGTCAGATCATGGTTAAAAAGGGAAAGGATGAGAGAGAGAAACCACTGTCCGGTCTGATACCCAGAGGCTGCATAAAGATGGATTTTAAAATGAACGCGACCTGTCATAGGCTAAAATGCCCAAATAGGCTTTGGGTTCAGTTCCAGATCTTCAAAAGCAGTATTTTCAATCACATTTTTTTGAGTGTGTTGGAACTTTGTTCCTCCCTAAATCATTTCTTCATTGTCATCTTCTAGAGAGAGGGTAGCCTCTTACTGAACATCCCATGCTCCGTCTCTTCTGGCACTATCTCCATTATCAATCTAGGCAGTTTATCACAGTCATTTGCATTTGTTTTTCACAGTTTCTCACTGAATTATATTGCAAATGGTTTACCCTCATTTACCCCCTTATGGTAACAATTTTTAGTGAAATCATGGCTTCCTTCAAAGACACTACTTCTTTTCATATTCTTCTTCATAAAATGCCCATAAAGTCTCTTCATTATTTACCCCTTCTGATGCACAGATCAAAGACATACAGGGCTGATAAAGTTAAATTTTCCTCAGAAGTAGACATCAAGATGTCCCAATGCTTCTGGCAGACATGCAGGTGTATGTGTGTATTCCTATGTACATATTAGTGGTTTCCTTTTATTTCTGCTCTTTATAGCCAGTCATTCTTCCAAATGATAAAAAATGACACACTTTCAAGTTGAATTCACTGGAAGAAGGTAGCAGTGTACTTGTATAATGTTTAAGTGTCTCTTAGTGACCATAGACACCTAAGTGCTGCTGAAATGTTACACAAACCTAAATCTGACAAAATACTTTAATCGGGCAAGGCTGCTAAGAGGTCAACAATCAGAAAAACACCTTATATTGTCCTTATATAAAGGAAAACTCCTTGATACTTTCACCCATCATGTCTCTAAGCACTGAAGTCCTCATCTACATCCAGCTGTGTCAGCAAAAGAAGGTACAGTATCAAGCTGATAAATACATGTCTCTGCTAACCTGGGTAATTATCTCTTTCACAACCTCAATTGGAACAAAAGAACACTGTGATATCATATCTGAAGGGTTATTTCTGGAAGCAAGATTTCTTGCATCACGACAATAAGATGAGCTTCATCCCAGAAAGCTTTAATTCAGGTCTCTAGAAACTATTGGGGAAAATATCTAATTGGAGAACAATAGGCAGACAACCCTATCTCTTAATTAAGGAAAACTGAAAAGAGTGAAGAATATTAGATCAAATAGTCTTAACATTAATTAAAAAATAGGAGTGGATCATTCACATTGGTATGATCATAAGATCACACTTAACATTCAAAATGTAAAGTGTTCCTAGAAGATAAGCTTTATTATGAAATATAAATGTAAACAATGTCTTATTACAATACATTCACATATATAAGACAAAAATTCCAGTATTTATGTTAGTAAATGGTTTGGCTTTTGCTAATATGTAAGGGCCTGTTGTTGTTTTCATGGGTTTTGTTTTGTTGTTTTTAAAATAATATAGCATTAGCTAATATTAATTTCAAAACAAGTGACCTGACTTGATGTATTCTGCACGGCATGCAGGTTGATATATACAGAACAGAAGTTTAATTTTCGTTCTGAATTAATTAAGAATTAATCAGTACTTAGAATTTTAGTTATGTCTTGAAATGTTATTTTTCTCAAAGGAAGGCAGTGGCAGAATTAGTCAAATCTGAGCAGCACAATTAGATGCAGTCTTCATGAAGAGTTCAGCACATTAAAGCATATTATTTTACTGAGCATGTTATATGCAGTGAATGAATCTTTTGCATGTCTGCAAACCATTTAAAATTAATTTACTTTTCATTCAGCCTCACATTTTGTATTAGAACTTCAGCTATCCAAGTATCCTTCATTTCTTCAATCATTAAAATTAATATATTAGCATACTCTGAAGCAGGGCTGGAATCATAGTTTAAATAGCTTCCAACACAGCACAGCAGAAATGTTCTTAAGGAATGCAGAACCCCGTGGTCATCATTTCTCCGATTTAGTACCAAATGTTAAATCTTTTTTTCCCCTCTCCTCTCTATGGGAGGGTAATAAGCAACAAGAAGGCAGTAAGGAATTTTAAAAGAGACTTGGTTTGGCAACAATGAGCATATTTATTGCTCAGTTCATGGTAGCCTGAGGTTTGAAGAGCATTTCTGTTGTATGGCACTCCTTTGCAGGTGTTTCGTGGGCTGGCAGTTGGAGACATTGAAAAGGAACTTTCAGCTGCAAGAGAAGTCTGCACCTGGGGACTTGCCCACAGGCAACTCATCTTTCTAAGGTAAAGGTCCGTTATAAGAAAGTGTAAATTAAGCTGAGATCCCAAGAACCACAACATTATTCCTGCCACATTCTCCAGTGAGGATTAAGCACTGACAGTATGCTCGTCACCTGGGGTTAAACACATCCCATGGAGAGGAATTACACAGGCCCATATGCCACACTGCTAGAGCCAAGCAAATATTTTTCAGGCAAATATTTTATTCACAAAAAGGACTTATTTCTCAATTGAAACAATTTACAAATGCAGATGGAAGTCACTGAATTGCCTCAGAGGTTTAATAAAAGGAGAGAAAACAAGCTTCTAAAAAGAAATTCGGTGCATATTTTAATCTGATAATTTGAAACAAGAAGCCTCATATTACTGTTTTGTTTCAAAATTATTTCTTTTGCATTTGTCATAAGATATTCCAACAGAAGGTCTCCATAAAGAGAACTTCCCTCCCTGCATTTTGGGCCAAACTTCAATTTCACACTAAATTCATTTCAGAGATTTGTGGGAAAAGGAGTGTTCTACATTGAGAAAAGCATTTACTCTATTATACAGTTATAATATCCCAATATGTTAGGACCTGATCCTAATTTAGGTAAGTGTAAAAAAAAAATCCAAACCCAAAAGATTTGCTCAAGTAAAAACTGCAAGGCTAGGCTAACATTTATGAACTGTGAAACCAAGGTGATAAACCATGAACTGTGTTTCTTGGGCAGATGAAAACATGAGAAGAGCATAAAGTGCAAGAACACTTACTGAGGATCTACAAGAAACAAGATCACTGTTTTTCAAAAGATGTAAAACTTCCTAAGCCAGAAAGACAATTACTTTATTAAAAATTAGGAGTGTTCTTCCCCATATGGAGGCTTAAGTTTTCTAAGGCTAGGGATTGGATTTGGGCTAATTTAATCTAAGACAATGGAAATACAGAAAACAAGGGCAGCAAGAGACAATCTAATAATTGAGTTCAAAACCCTCCAGGAGATGAACAGATGATTCCAGTCATCAGTGGAACAAAGGAAAAAAGGAGATGAAATTTGAGAGGAACAAGCATTTTTACAGCTCCAGCTACATAAAAAACTTGAACTCTCCTACCATGCATTAATGTTTACTGAGCAACAGAAATACAAAGAAAAATGAGACAGCGACATTACAGCCACCCACAGCCTTCCTCCGGTTATGCTCGCAGAGATAAAAGATAAAGTGGTTTAATACCTTCTAATAAGACTGAGTCATACCACCTCATCTCATCTGTGGCCTTCACATCAGCGCAATTGGAACATTCCCCACTCGAGCAGGCTCAAGGATACCTACACTGTCACAACTTTCCGTTGTGTGAGCAGAAGATTCAAGAGGAAAATCAAATCAAAATATTTCAGTATCAGACAGGCAGTGTATCTGAGAACTCACCTGCTGAGCATCCTCAACCTCTGCATTTTTGAAACAGATAATGTGATGTTGGGATACTGTGAGAGCCAAGGGCCAAGTCTGCCGAACGAGAATAACCCATCCTACCCTCAAAACCTTTCACAGGGCTCACTGAGAAGCTAAAATGGCTACATTGCTGAAGTGCTATCCCACTCCCTCACCTCTCCCCTGATGCTCCTGCCTCAGCTGTGCAACTCTCCTCTTCGCTAGCCATGGATCCCAACACAGAAGGGCAGTTTAGCGTGTGTTGTCGGCGTAGTCACCAGTCAAGACTGAGGCCTTGTTTGCACACACAGTCTATGGATACATACTTAGATGTGAGAGGGGATGTAGTCACAAGCAGGCTGTTAGAAAAGGGAGAATTTGAGAGTCACCACTGTTAGCAAGTGGATCCCCCAAAACAAGTAATACCTATTTCATTGTATCCTTTCATCCAGGTCAGTTCTAGAGGTTGAAGCCAGCAGGAAAGAAGCCTACAGTTCTCATTTTAATTAGTACTCAGAAAGTCCAGAAACACTAAAGGTATCACTACTTTCATTCCTCTCTGATATGTGTAGGAATAAAAATGTACATCTTCACTGATACACCTTCTTTTTTCAAAGTCCTTTCACTTATTCAGTGAAAAGGTTTGAAATCATTTGCACATAGACCAACTACTTACTGGTTTCCTTAGATGTGCTTGCTCATAAAAATCTCTGAGCCTTTTCTGTCATGTATCTGTTGAGGCTGAGCTCTGACAATAGCATTGCTTGTTTCCTTGGATGCTTTGCTAGAATATGGGAAATCACCCAGCATTTGCATGATTCATCTTCACTTTTATGAGCAGCAGCGTATTGTTCTTGTTTTATAGTTGCAAAACTGAGATGCAAGGGGATTAAAAATGACCAAAAAAATCACTTTGTTCCTTCACATTTTTAGAATAATTGCTTTCCATACATCTGAAATTGTGACAGGCCTTGAAAACTGTGTCTTTTGGTACCTAGTGGCAGGGAGGCTTAGCATCTTAAAGACCTTTGACCTCAGCAGCCCAAGTCTTAGTGAAACCTCCCACACAATCAGTGAAGCTATCTTAGCAACAGAGAGGTGAAACTGAATGCTAGAAGCATAAGGGACCAGCCTCTACGGGGCTTACATGCACACAGGAGGTTCTGACACATTCTTAGTTTGGATGCCAGACAGACTTGGAAAGCATCTCCAAAGGTATCTTCTAATACCCCCATGATCTTCACTCTGCATGAAGTATGTGTATGAATGTGAGATCTGGTGTTCCCAAAGTGAGCAGCCCCTCCTCTCATGGAGAAGACAGGTCAAGCCTTAGTGTCTCATGAATTATGTCACATGAATTATTCGTGCAAGTCTGTCAAACAGATGTTACCAGCTACCAACAGAGCAAACCTAGTACTATCCTTACATCCTTACAAATAAGTGAATGGCATAAAGATCTTTGCTGTTGGAAATCCCGAGTGTTATCTTCTACTTTCAGCCCAAATTATTAAAATCTGGTACGATTAAAAAAGAGTAAAAGCTGTAAGCAACTGCAGACAGCCTTTCCCCTAATGGAAAGCCAGTAAATGCTGAAAGATGCATGTTCCAATTTGGGTTCTAAAATAAAGAAACGTTTTAAAGCTTCTGATTTAAAAGGTTCCATATTTGCCTCTAAGAGGCATATCACTCAAATTCCCACTCCTCAGACCTACTCACTGACAAGTGGCATTGGCAACTACTCTGAGAATATATCCAGAAAAAGAGTTAGAAGTAGCATATAAGCAAGGAGGTTTATTGTTAGATTTTGGTGGGAACAGAACTTGCTTCTCATGCATGACATAAAAGACAATAATAGAATCATAGAAGAATGGTAGAAAGAAACAAAAATATGAAGTAGGGAATGACGCTTTGCATTGTGTTTCCCTTTACTTCCTTTCCATGTTCTCTGCTTTCACACAAAAAATAATGACATGCATAAGACCAGGTTGGTATCTGCAGCCCCACAAACCCTTTCTCGTATCACCACAACTCCTTTGCTTTCAGCACCGTGAAAGCTGATTTCTGATCAGCTGCAGTGTCTTAATCAAATGAACAAAAATACAAGCTCTTCCAGCACATGAACAAACAGCCATAACACTAAGTATCTGATGAAACTTGTCTAAAAGTATCAATGTCCACTGTAAAAAAATTAAAAAAAAAATTAAAAAAGGAGGGGGAGGAGAAAATGAAACTAAATATTTCTGAATTTTTAAGTGTATCCTCATTCAGCTGGTTTCATAAACATGGTTGCCAGTAGATCAAACTAAACTTCAGGTGAAAAAGTAAGTCTCACTGAATACATACAGGAAAGGGTATAGTCCTCTCTAGATTCACTTAATTTGGAGTGTAATGTAGTCCTTACTGGGACACATGGCCAGGTGATGTCAATTTTGGATAACTTTCTTTCCTGGAATGGGATCTTACCAATATATGCAAGTATGTTGTCCCACCACTTGGCCACCCTTCAAATTTTACAACTTGAAGAGTTGAAATTCCTTTTGGAAGCATGATATTATGAGGAATACTTGGCCCTCATATTTGAAGAAAGCAAATTTTAGTTATTAAGACTGGATGCATGAGAACGTGACCTTTAAGGTACTGAAATAGTGTTCAGCTTCACTGAGGGCTTTTATTTTACATAACTTTCAAGCCAGTCCCCCTTTGTATTTTTCTGCCCAGTCCTGATTCCCAGTACACTGCCTTCATTTCTTCCATGAGGGCACGGCCAAATAAAGTGCATCCCCAAACTGAAATTTTGATAAAACAACTCGTTTAAAAACACAAGGTCAA
Source organism: Urocolius indicus (assembly GCA_013401255.1). Taxonomy (NCBI): domain Eukaryota; kingdom Metazoa; phylum Chordata; class Aves; order Coliiformes; family Coliidae; genus Urocolius; species Urocolius indicus. The sequence continues at coordinate 239,487 of WBNH01005900.1, forward strand.
TTTTAATAATGCTTCATATGCTTTAACTGCAATGGAAACAATCGTGGCAGAACACTCTCCAGTCATGGCTGCAATTCAAACACTGAACTGTGGCAAGGCTAATGTGAAACAGATGATAGGAAATACTAATGTGTAAATAGCAATAACATGAACAGTGATTTACACTGTCTGCACCGAGAGAAATGTAAGAAACAAGTCCATTGTATATTTAGAATTTTCCTAGCTTTGTTGCATCAACATTTTAGTATCAAAGAAAGGCTGTTTGTTATCTGTGATGTGAGAATTTTAATCAAGTAATGTTGCGTTATAACTCATGTGTGTCTGAATAGGGCCTTTCTAATAATGTTAAACTGATCAATATATACACATTAACATAACAACCCTTTATTGCTGAGTATATTTATGTTGATGTCTATAATACAGGGCTTCAGGTTTATAACTCTTAATTACTCATGTAGCTCTACATTGCTTGATTATGTAATTCTGTAAAACTACAAACATAGAAAAAAGTTGTCATTAATTTGGAAAGTAATCTGGAAGCCAATTCTTGCAGACAATTTATTCGCCAAAATGAGTCCCACAGCTTCAAATATCTAAGAACTTCAGTGTTGTTTCATTCCCTGAGTGATCTCATTTAAGTCTTTCTTTTAAAGCAATGTATATTGGTATCGACTGCTCTGAAATTAGTTTAAATTGGGTCAGAAATAGACCTATTGCCTATGAAAATCTTATCTTTAGATCAGTGGTTAGCTCATGCTTATTGGAAAATACTCCTCCCTCCCACTTTAATCCTTCTCTGTTTGGATTTTTCCTCCTACTTTAGAAAAGAAATGCACTATGGAAAAGGTAAAAACAAGAGACAAGTAAACTCCCCCATCCCCACAGTGTTCCATCACTACAGATTTAAGATACTATGACCCAATTCCCTCAGGCCTTAGATCCTATGGTAAGACAATTCTTTCAATACGGATCCAAAGTCTACAAACCCAACAGTATTGGAAAGGGCTATAGCAGTGTACTGTTCAACAATCATCCAAATTCCAATTAAGAAGAAATATTAAGGGTCAGAATTGTGATTTCTTCTGAATTTAAGGTGGATGAGAATTTGGCCTAGAATGAACAACAAATCATTCATTATTTTTCTTTCAAATAAGGATCACAATATCTCAGAGAATAAATCTATTTAAATCTGATTCATTTTGCTCTTACTAAAAAGCTATTTTCAGTCATCTGACTCAATGTATTTCAAATTACATGTGGGTCTCAACAGTCACTGAAAAATATGATACCCTTCTCTTTGTTTCAATTCAGGAAGCTGAAGACACTTTTGACTCAGAGCATCCAGCCCTACCTTACCTGTTACCAGGATGTGGTTTGGACTCAAATTTCATCTAGCTGCCCTGAGTAGCGATGATGTGAATACATGCATTACTTTAACTCTGTCTTCTTAGCAGTCTTGTATCAGTGATTATTTTTTCAGACACACAATACATGGAAATATGCTGGATTTTCCTGATAATACATTAAAATAAATTTGCCAGTAAAAGTATTGCTAAAGTTTCCATTCCAAGCTGATAGCTATCATATAATCTAGGCCAGAGTTTACATCTGGGACAGACCAGCAAAGTGCTATTTAAATCTAAAAATATATTACTATTTTTATCAATTGAGAATCAAAGCAGATGTTTCTAAAGGGGTTTCATTTGAAGCAATTAGAAAATGTAAAGTTGGAAACTCTATCGTCTTGTTAGTTTTCCAAGGCCTGTTATCTAGTCTATGTATTGCTTCTAGAGAGTGTGGATCTTCCCCAGTCATTCATTCTTAAATTATATACCAGACTCTCCAAGCTTCTCCCTCCATTTCCCATGACACAGTGAAGTTGCTGCATCATCCAGTGGCTAAAGCAAAGCCATCAGAGGAGTAAGGACAGTTTGAGAATGCCTCCCACATTTACAATGCACAGAATTTACTGTGTGCAATATGCTGAAATTTTATTGTGCATATTTTATTTAGAGACTGGTGTTTGAATATGTAAATATATGGCAATATAATACTCAATGAGGACTGCTTTCTCTTTCCAGGTGGAATTTGGAGGAGACACCAGGCAGAAGCAGAGAGGGAGAACTTTGCAGAACTGCAATTCAAGGCATCACCTTCCTGACTCCCAGACATGGCTTAAGCCATTGCAACAGAATGTTCTTCTCTCAAGCCCAACTCAAGTACTACTAAGTCTTATATGCTGTTCACCTGGTCAGCAAATCTTGTGTGATTCCACTGCATGTGAATCACTCTCAGCTCTGCAGTCTACATCAACTTGAGTAGGAGTCACTACAGTAATGGGATACAGTATTATTTTGAATGCAGTTAAAAGGCAGATTTTTTTCTCCTAATGCAGGAGAACTGAACAGATCATTACAATGCAGACAGGAGAATTTTCCATATCCTAACTCTGAGCATAACTGTTATATAAGAGATTAAATTCCATATTATTAGATCTAATTTGGGAGGCTTTTTTTCTCTCAAAGCAATTTACAATGGAAAAAAAAAAAGAAAAAAAAAACCCAAAAAAACAAAAGCAGGTTTTTCCAGACTGAAATTTGCCACAGGAAGTACTTTCTGGTTTCTTCTCCATATTTATCATGTGGAAGCTAGAAACAGAGCACAGCATGGGATAAACCATGCTGCAAAACTATCTGACCCTTGTAGTTGAATAGAGACAAGAGACACCTGAACTACAATTTCCATAATATGTTCCCAAGGCACGTAACATTACACTGGTTCTAAACAAAAGGTTAAATATTTCTACATTACACTATTCTTCAGAAGTTCCTATTCACAAATATTTTCATATTCCACTTTGAGACAGAAACATCAGAATATCAGAATTTTCTGTGGGTAGTGAATTCCAGTTAGCACAGCTCAAATAATATTTATCTTTTGCTTCACAGGTTTTCTCTCAGAATGTGTTATCTTTCAGTACTTTTGAGATTACATGACAGGCATTAGAAATTTGCAGACAAGTCTGCTTTTCCAAGATCTAATATCACATAATATTTCAATAAAATTTTACTGGGAAACCAGAGCATTGTTACCAAGTACAAAGTGAGAAACGCTCCTCCTATGTAAAAAGTTACAAGCAACCCAATACAGGTGGTTGGGTTGGCTTCTTGTTGCTTTTTTTCTACCTCAATCCAATAAGGAAGAGCAAAATGAAATCTTTCCTTAGACAGGCCAGACCATAAAAATCTTCTGAGTATCAAAAATGCTGCCAAAAAAGTTTTATATACACATAGGCAGGTTGTTAATACTTGTGGTATTTTCAAACCTGACACCTGGAGTTTCATGACACATGTCAGACTTTCACAGACTCCTAGGAAAGCTGCCTGCACAGTGAGGTCTTTGTCAGACACTTCCTCTGATTCATGTTCTCTACGACATGTGCTTATATCACTGTTACTGTGGTTAATAACCTGACCCTGAAAACTGGAAATATACCACAAATCACCATCATGGAAGAGTTTATGTCTCAACTTCCCGACTGGATTCAAAGTTCAAATGATAAACTCATCAGTGGGTGTACTGCTTTCTGGCTAGTGGAAAAATCTGTTACCAGCAGAGAACCATTAATCTTCCAAAAAAGAACTGCAATGCCTTATTTCAGACGATAGCTTTGTGGGGGGGAAAGCAAGAAAAAGTGTAAGGCAATCACTGCTGACCCTCACCATTAAAATACCATTTGCCAACTCTTCAAACCAGGTATTCAAATCCAGTGGGCAGCTTGCCAACAAGATCAAAGTCAATAGTTTTGCCCAAGTGAGTATTAATAAGTGCTCAAATAAGGCACTTATCCAGAATGCAAATATTTCTTCCTTATTCAGCATGTGGAATTCCCATTGATGGAAATGAATGTACCATGTGTGCAGAAAATGCAAACAATATCTACAGCGTGGATCAAGGCAAAGAATTTTGCCTGCAGTATTACAAAATCTTAATCATTCATGCAGCTCAAGAACCCCAGGCTGCAGAAAAAAAAAAAAAAAGAAAAAAAAAGTTACACATATTCTGTTTGAGAATCACATCACCCACAACTGCAAAACCATCTGAACTGGAATAGGGTTGTTTCGCAATTGCCAAGCTGAAAAAGTGAAAAAGCTCGATGGGTTTTACATGGAAACAGAGATTGAGGCTTATGAAATAAAACTAGGTTAATTCTTATAAAGTAAAAGTATCAGGATACCTTTAAATTACCATAATTGAGTTTTATATCTCAGAAAGGCAACATTTCTAATGCTAATGTACAGGCAAACTTACTTTAGCACCACATTTATAACTGAACAAGAATTTGGTACCCAACACTGCGTCAACAGTCCTAGAGGACAGAAATATAGTATTTTAGTTCATCATTCTGATATGGAAAACAGAAAACTTGATCCCTTGTGTCCAAGTTTCAGAATTTGACTCTATTTACAAGTAATTCAGGCTTGAATTGACTAAAAGATGCATCACTGGTAGACAATGACTTTGCTTGCAAACTTAACAGAGCTGGACAAATAACAAACCGACTCAAATACATTTGTAACTAAATGGCTGAGATGTGAATCATTATCATTCATAGAGGTCAGACTACTCAGGCTTCAGCAATGTTCTTCTGATTGTTAATATTCTTGAGAACGTTTGCAAATGCCCCAAGTTGTGTGTTGTTTACTAGTTGTCATTCACCATTCGCTATTCCCTGTCAAAATGTTTCAGTCATTAAACCAGAGAGCAGAAAATATACCACATGCCGGATCACACTCTGTGAATAATAAAAGTAGACAATTTGTGAATGGTTTGTGAACAAACCCAGAACCAGAATAGAATTCAGGCAAACCATTTAGCAGACATCTGAATAACAGATCTCTTTCCAGAGAACACCAACGATTTGCAGGTTGCTTCTCAATTAAAAAGAAAACAGTTAAATCCATCAAGCTTCATGTTTTGAAAAGCGCTATTAGTGCAGTGCTAATATTTCATCTCTCTTTCTGCTTTCAAAGTGGCTACCAGGAGACTACTTCAATTTACCTTTCCTATTCTGACACAAATAACGTTTGTTAGGACTTTGAGCTGAAAATGCTTATCAGGAATATATGTCAAAATACATTACAAAGGAATATTGATTATCTCAGAACTAACAATCATAAGTCCAGGAAATGCAAAGAAAAAGTTAAATATTACAAGAAATGTGAGCATGTAAAGAAAGATAAGGAAGAGTTCAATGGGTTCAGCTTTTATTCTGTCCACAATGGTTTTTTTCAAAAAACATTCTAAGTGACTGAAAAACTAAGCATTCAAAATTCACTCTGCAAAGAGGCTTGCTAGCTTGATCTCTCAGAGGGGCTGTACAGGGCTCTTTCTCTTCTCTTACTGAGCCATCATGCAATCACTTTGTAGGAAAGACACACATGACTGTCCAGCTTTGATTTTCTCATTTACAGTCCCACAGCAAAACAAGACTAACTTTTCTAAGTATTCATACCACAAAGTCCAAACACTTGCAGAATGCAAGACCAAAAGTAAAATAAATGCCTCTGAAGTACTTGTAAGTGGGATTGCTTTTATCATTCACACAGCTCACACACAAGTGGAGTAGATTACTACAATGCCTGGGGTGTGCTCATTACTCAGTTTTGCCATTTGTTTAAGATTGATATTCTCATGGCATCTCTTTGGACTAACATCAGTGCATCCTATGGCGAAACACAACATTAGACCTTTATAGTGTGCTGCTACAACATAAATCTACATTGCCTACATCTGTTCTCAGTACAGAACACCCCTTCCCCAAAGCAGGAGTTTTACAGCTGATCAGATTACATTTTCCATGTTCTGCTCATGGTGCTCATTCTAGACGGAATTTGTTTTTACGCAGAAGATGAGCACAAGGCCTGTGTGCTATTTAAACTGCAATTAAGCCCTCAGAAATAGGTCTTAAGTGATGCATAGGCTGCTGTCAGTTCTCTAAATTTCACCCTATGTAATTTCTTCCATCACCCACTCACATTATGTTATTGTCTATGGCTTCAGAAAATTACTACTAGTGCATTCATAACTTCCATTCAACAAAGAGGCTCAATGATTGTTTTCTTTAACGCCCTCTGAGCTTCTCATATTGGCTGTTGTACTTTTACAAGTACATTTCCCCAGTATGAAATTTCTCTTCCATCTTATATGAGAAGGAGCATAATTTAGAGTTCACCCTGGAACACCTCATCAGGGAAAACGAATTGGATATGCACCATTTCCATTCTTAACATTATACTGACCTCTAGAGTAAAAACTGCTGTGAGGCTGATAAATCAGCGGGATAACTAAGAGAGAAGTGGAAAGTAAAACGTGGATGACCAGGATCTGCCTGCTCTCAGAAAAGGTCCTGGGAGCAAGGCACTGGGGCAGCACAGAGCCCTCAAGGCTGAGATGGATCTGAGTCAGCTGACAACTTGGAATAAGGGTCTAGCTGTGCCACAGCCTTTATGAGCTCTCCCAAGAGTCTCATAACAATCCCCTGCAGCATCTTACAGTTTGATTCAGTACCCAAGGACTATAAAATGTAAGGCTTATATAGACTGGCAACACTTCACCCAGCGTCAGGTATTTTTTCTCATTTCCACTTTTCAAAATAATAGTGTTTTAAGATCTGAACACATTCCAAGCTGCATATCCTCTGCTAAAAGCATTCACGTAGCAATATATAGTGTACATTCATAGTTTTCTTTAATTATATCAGTTCCCTTTGTTATTCTCTTTTTCTTTATCTGAATACTTCACTAAAATACTGGTTAAAATACTGAGTGTGATTTTTTTTCTGAAAAACTTTTCAAGGTTTTAGAAGCATGTTCCAAAAAGACTCTGCTTGAAACTAGGCTTTACTTGTTATTCCCTAGATTTCTCCAGGAAATATCTATGGCCCCTTAGAGGTGAAATACTAAAACACAGCCTCAGTATCAGAATGAGAGTAGAAAATAGCTGCTTTACGCCACCTAATGATGTCAGAATACTTAAAACCACGTTACTAAGGGTAAAGGAATCCATTAAGTGATGCATTGCTCCCATCCAGCCTACACGAACAATGTCTGCCAATTTCAAGAGCTACCCACAGAATTAGCAGAGTTACACTGACAGCACAGCACCTAAAAATTCAATTTTATATCCCAAGTATGATGTTCTCTGGACATTTGAAGCTGTCTTGCAATCAGAGACATTTGGGGATGATAGTACAACATATGGTACCTCGTTAAATCTAACAATATTGGTTTTTCTTTCATTTTTAGTGTCAGCTATTTCTGTTGACTCCTTCCCTCATGCAAAGTCAGACCAATCTGTAACAAACAGGAATGGTCACAAGCAAGATCTGTGAACTTCTGCTGCCTGGAGAGCAGTAAGTCACTTTCTCTGATCTTCTGTATTACTTTAGCACAGCTTAAAGTACCTTTAAGAAAAGCATTGGTAAAATTTTCTCTGTTTTAAAAAAAAAGGCCCTCTTAGAATTACATTGAGAGTTAAAAAGCACTTTGAAGATGTATGCTGCACTACAAAAAGCTTGTCTATGATTTTTTAAAATAGCAACTTCCAATAAGATTTCAAAAGATTTCAAAAGGTAGAAACTTGTGCTGATTTGCAGCATTAATTCCCTTCATGACGATCAAAAGCAGCATGTACTTTTTCTCAAAATTATGAAAAGCCCAATTGTCAATAAATACAGGTCACCATTAAGGTCTTTCAAGCAGTCAGGAGCTGAGCACAAACAGCAAGTAAAATGGCAGGGGCCACAATCAACTTGGTATTAAAACATACGGTGCAAAGTCAGAGAAATAACGGGTTTCTGCAGAAAGGAGCTATTTTTTTCCAGAGTAGCTTATACACCAACTACATGGATGGAAGTACTTGGCAGCCAGCAAGAAGTCAGGAAGGGGCTCATCCAGCTCATGCTGGGATCATTCTGCACTGGGAGACCAGATAAATACAGCAGCTACTGAGCACCAATCACAATAACTCACTGATGGAGGCAGAGCACAGATACCACCTCTATAGCAGTGCTGCAGCTCAACCTTCCTCAGAGGTAGCAGAGACCAGCAAGAGGAATCTGATCCACAAGGACAATTCCCTTGACTAACACATTTTCCATAGCACTCACCACATGTCCATGATGACTCTCTTCAGATGTAAATGTAAATGATGTAAATCATCATCCTCTTACAGATCTCATTGGGCAGACAAAGAGAACACTACCCTTGCATTACAGGGGGAAACTGAGCTGAAAGACAATGCAAAACTCTCTCTAATTCACTACAGTGGGGCTGCACGTCTGAAACAGTACATACAGCTCTTCTTTGAACTCACTTTTGGTCTTGGTCTACAGCACTGTGTGAGTCTCCCAGCAGTCCCAAGGTGTCTCCATGCTTGGGCACTGAGATTTCCCATCCCTAAGCCTTAGCTTAGGCTGATGACTGGCTAAACCACAGGGCAACTGGCTAATTATGGTAGGTGTGCCTGAAGTACAGAGTCACTCTCAGCATGTAGATTCAAAGAGGATTTAAGTGACATGATATATATTTACACGAGTTAAGTAACATAATATGCTGTCTCTAAAGTCATCCAAGGCAGACGACATCACAGAGGGAAAGGGTCTGATTCAGATACAAAGATGTATGGAGGACTGCAGTTGTGTCATTGTACCACTTGCAAGTTAAAAACACACACACATGCAACATTGTGATGCAAATTACCCAGCAGGAATTAAATCTTCAGTGAAAGTCTGCAGTTGGGTCAGTGTGGGGGGGTGGGTTGCACAGTTTGTGAACATTGGTGCAATCAGATATAAGTGATAGAGTGGCTGTAACCTGACCTAGAAGAAAGCCACCAAAGCCTGCATTTTATTTATGTGTTTTACATGGTATCTCCTAAAATAAAAATCAATATATGTCAGAATGGTGATGCTTAAACGTATCATTCTCTTTCTAGCAAACACATGTTTTCCCTTACCTGCATGATAAGCAGTTCTGAGAACACAAAGTAGGATGAGATCTTGGAGAGGTGATGAGAGGGGCTCAAGAGGTTTGAGGTTCCCGGAGACACTGGAGGAGGAGAGAGCAAAATCAAACTCACAAACTGCTCAAGGTCAAGAAACAATGTGCATTGTTGAGATGGGCTGCTTTGTTTCTTAATCCCAGAGTCAAGACAAACAGAAGGGCACCCACTCTGTGCATTTCTTAGGGCAGGACTGAGAGATGAACAAGTAGATAAGTAACCAAAAGTCAACAATCCATAAGACAATAAGAATGTCGAAAGAATGAGTGAGATGACAAGACATGCCAAGAAGGGGAGCCCAATCCTTCTAGTGGCTGAGCCGTGCATGTAAAATGAACTAAAATGGAGCTCTGTTTCATTAGGAGCTGAAGGAAACACTGTTTCAGAAGCACCTTGTCTGATCAGCAGCCTTTGCAACCCAAGTTCTTCCCCTTTAGGCTGTTTAGGAACTGGCACTATGCTGGGCTTGCTCAGTTTTCCATCTACTCACCATGCTCTTTCTACTTTTTCTTTTTTTGTTTTTTTTTTAACATCTTTGATTGTGTTTCAGTCTGCTCCTGACCCAGAAATGAAAAAAATTAACCCTGTTGCTGCTATTAATTATATATCCTCTTTCTCATTTAATAAGTGCTTGACTCCTAAGTGAGGAGTGGAGAGCAATAACTGAAGTCCTGTGGGCCGAGCTGGGGGAAACTGCCAGCAAGTCCTTATAAATACAGGTAGTAATGGTGATGCATTGGACATTGTGCTTTGTCATAGTCTGTAAGAGCTTCAAATGTGCTGAGTTTTTATCCATGCTCTGCCACATGCTCTTGATTGAATAATTTGCATTTTAAACAACATCAGTGTTCCTCCCTCTGCAGTGGCATACACTTGGTTGCCAGTCTGTGTGATTAGACTGTGTTATGAATGTATGAGGAAATGCAGTGGGTGACAGCACTGGGGACCCAGGGATAGAGCAGGAGAAAGACATTTTGCGGGCAGGAGTAACCCAACTTGGACTGGACAGAAAGCTTAACGTGATGCAAAGTTATTTGATTAATTTAAATATTTTTTTTTCTGTTAATAAAACTAGGTCAACTTTTCCAGTGGGGACAGAGAGCAACTCATCAGTTGCTTTATATGAGGCCACACTCTCAACCACATCTGAAAATTTTGCTTAGTGCTATGGTGGGACGACTGGTGCCACAGGCCTGCCAAGGGCACCTAGGACCTTCCTTTTCACTTGCAAGAGACAGCATCTACATCTATAAGTTCAAACATGTTTGCCATCTAGGGCATTCACAAACTTGTTGCATACTAACTCCTCCTCAGAAAGGGGTAATAGTTATTTTACAATGCTGTTTCTCAATCAGTTTAAGCCAGTTTACCCAGAATGCCAAAAGATAAAATCAAGCTGTCTTCTGGAACCTCTCATACACAGTCCTTGTGCTGCCAGCTCCTTTAGGCAGCAACACAAGCCAATCTTGGTCCTGTCTGGCCAAGATTTTCCTTCGTAGTTCTAATCTAGATCAATTTTTCAGCATCCTTCACTGAAAGAGCAAGTTCTTATGATGGAAAAAGGGACCATGTAGGATGAGAGACAAGAATAGGCAGGCAGCAACACCATTATCCAGAAGAAGTGACAGCACGACTTCATATGATTACTAAATTATGGCACAAGCTGCATGATAACATTCTTGGATGACTGAGTAACTAGAACTTCCTAAATAAGGATTACAAGATCAATAATTAATGAAATAACTGATAATGCCTGATGTGCAGTTAATACTCATTCTGGAAACAAACGTCTAATTATTCAGTTCCTCTGAAAGACAGTCATTTGTTAAACGTGCATGTGAGCAAAAGTAGCCTAGTGTGAACATCTGACATTTGTTTGTAGTGAAAAACATGAATGTGGTGGAAATGCAGAGTCATTTAGAGCCAAAATAACATCATTTGGATGTGAGCGATGTTTTTGTGGCATCCAACCAGTTCTCTGAGGATTTTATGGAGCTATAAAGCTTTGTAGCTCCTTTCTGACATTTGGAAGCCAGGTATGTTGAAATGTTTAAAGGGGAGGGAAAAAGAAAGGAGGCAGTGAAGAAGGGAAAACTTCATGGAAAGGATAATTCTTTCCAGCTCAAAAGAATGTATCGAATGGCAGAAATAATGGCATTTTTCTCATTACACCCTGTGCTATGAGCTCCAAATCCAAGACTTTCCTAGCACAATCATCTGTAAAACCAAGCAGAGGATGGTGTGTGCTTAAGGTGACAGCTGTGGGAGGAAATTTCCAGGAATACTTTGAAACATTACTGTTTTCTCCTCAGTGTGTGAACAGAGAGTCTGTGAAGCAAACTTCCACAGAGACAATGGCAGGCTTTGGAATATCTATCTATTTCAACTGGTGCTTATTGTCCTTCAATTTGAAGTTGAGCTTTATTTGTAAGTTAAACTGGTCTGAGCCAGATTCAGGGCCCACCAATATGAAAATGAATGAAGTTTCTCTGTGCCACTACATCAGCTCAAGTTTTAGCCTTGAGGGCAGGTTTTCAAAAGATTTCAGGGAAAAATTCAGGATTCATTACACCTATCCAGGGCTTTCTTACCAGGAATGCTCAACCACCTGGCTAGGCACAACAGGCATCCAGGCTCTGACTGTCACAAAAAGTTGAGTTAGATTCTAGTCAATTATTTGAGTGCCTACATAGAAATGAGCTTCTCTGCAAATCTTGCCTAGGGCAAAACAGTATTGTGTGCTGCCTCAGAGAACAGGATTTAGCAGTTTCCGGATTCATCTGGGTTCCAAAGGCATTATTTGCGGGAAATTCAGAGAAAAGAAGAACAAGTAAATGCCAAAATAAAACAAAGACCAAACAATACTCCTTCTAGATTAAAACCTGACTCAAACTGTTAAATTAACAGGCCCATCATAGTTACCAATTTGTTAAACAGCATCAAGTCAGTATACAGCAGAACTGCCTGCGTGTGATGTAAATACAAAAGGGTATCCCAGACAACTGCAGCTTTCCCCATAGCAACAATTCATATGAACTCTTCAGAAAATGTAAATAAAACCATAAAGTCATGCCATTGTGCGCAAAAAACCCCGCAGAGCAGATGCCCTACAGATATGAACTCTGTAATAATCTAATCTATCCTCCTGGAAGCCTAGGTGATTTCTTTTCCCACAGCTTTGTGTGTGTGTGTGTGTGTGTGTCTGAAAGGAGTTTCCTTCATTTAATGGCTCACATTCTGTTCTGAGGCTTGTTAGTGCAAAGTAGACAAGTTTAATTTTGCTAATCCATGCTGTGAAGGGACTCAAACAGCATTTCCTATACTCTCTGCCAATATGAAAAAAAATCACTCTTCTATCAGGTTCTTAATACTACTTCACAAGATAAACTTCTGTTGCTAATAATATCTGACACTTCTATGTATGAATACACCAAAAAAAACTTCAGAACAAATTGATCCCTGGTGGAACTGTATTGAATTTACTTGAGTTTACTGAATTTACTAGTACTAACCTGGCCCGTTATGAGGTCAGAGCAATAAGGGAGAGCCTCTTCTTCCTACAGGAAGGTTAATGGTGACAAGCAGAGCTCCTGTCACTTTCCTAGAGCCACCAAGGATTTGAACTGGGATTACACAGCAGTGATAGGGAGCTGTTATAGGGCTCCTGGATTTCCTTCCTTCTCTTCAGTCAGCAGAAATCTGAGCAAGAAAGAACAGTTCAGGTCAATGCAGTTCACCAGTTCCTCACGAGGGTCTGTGCCAGCATCTAGAAAGTCAATAAGAATACCTCAAAAATCACTCATAAGAGCAGATTTTGGGAGAGTGGTAGAAGAAGAGAACACAAATCCTGCAATTTGGTAAACCCCAGAGGGATCCTTGAGAACAAAGGCCTTTAGCAGTGTTCAGAATAATTTTTTAAATGGTCCTTTTTTAATTGCCTTAAATTACAAAATGGAACAGACTAGTTTTTCTTACCTTCTAACCCTTTGGAAATACATAATTGACAAAATAATTACTTTTTTTTTTTTTTCCCCAAAGTGGAAGCCTACTAACATTTCCCAAAATCTAATTTTGTTGGTTTTACTAGTTTATTGGAGAAGGAACAAAAACAAACAAACAAAAAGGTATTGTCATTTAAAAGATGTTGATCTTTCCAGCTTTCTCTGTTTTGGGATAAACATCTTTCTCTTCAGAGTGAAAGAGAAGTTTATGAAAGAGAAGAGAAAATACTGTCCAAGAACAAGGATTTCAAGTGTACAAGATCCATAATCTTGTCAATATCCATATGGCTTTCATGAAAGATTTTGACAGCCCCAGGACTGGACTCAGATGAGCGCTCTAGAACCTGTTTCAATGTCAGTATCAATAATGTCAAGCAACCAACCTTGGCAAGGGCAATGAAACACACTTACCTCCAAAAGCTTGATGACCCTGCTTAAATACAGCTCAAATCCAAGGCAGGAGTGGGTAGGGGAGAATTTTGACTTAGGAAATACAGTCAGACTTGTTTCAAAAGGTAAAATTTGAATCTAATTGCAAATCGTTATTTGTGCACTGTGCTAACAGCAGGAGGGTCCCCTGCAACCATGGAGCTAAGACTGTGGACTAAATAAATGCATATAGGTGAAAGTATAGCCATCCAACATGAAGGTCTTCTGACTGCAGTGGCAAATGAAAGGCACACTGGGAGGCTAAGTAAGGCTTCAGATTCACGAGGCATATGGACACAGTGAGCAACAGAAGCCCTCTGCACTCTTCTAGGGACAAACTCTTATGTACCTCAGGATTTTTACCTTGTGCTGTTATTTATCAGCCAGGCTGCAGTAGCAGAGTGCAGCAGGTACCTTTCACTTGCCTTAAGAATTAATACGCAAGCTCCTCCTGCCTCCAAAGGGGAAAATGTTCTCCAGCATGCCAAGTGAGCTTTTGCTCAGTTTATCACCAAACAAGTGAGGCAGAAGACTGCCAGAAAAGTTCTGAAGTTAGGAGCAATATTTTGCCAGAGTTTGCTCATCTGATTACTAACCAAGGATGTTAAAGCACACAAAACTCTCCCATAGTTCACCTCCATATCCTGGGGACTCTCTTGCACAACAGGTCTTCATGCATCTGTAAGAGCAGGAAGACCATATCAATCTACTGAGGTACACATCTGTCTGAGGTATTGTATGGTGCTAGGGGGAATATACTCTGCAATTCCCAGCAACAAGGGTTCATGCAGCATTTCCTCCTAAATGGCCCATTCATAGAAGACAAACCAAAGAAATGCTGCCTTTTTAGCAAAGTGTTTCACAGTATCATGTGAGTTCAACAGATTAGAAATTATAACTGCCTATAGCAATGTTCAGGGCTGCTCTGACACACAAACAAACATTTTTACACATCTCCTCACTGCAAGGGCAGCAACTTGCAGAACACCTCTGCAAACAACACCGTGTCTTGGTGCGAAATATATTTACAGGACCTGAGGGAAAAGGAAAGACCCAGTGTTTTGTAACTTATAACACAGCAAAAGTATGAACCACGATCTGAACTCATACAGACCATGATCCCAAGGGATTTTCATGCTTGACAAGCTGCAACATGCAGCTGAGCCTGGGCTCCATTAGCCACAGCATGAAACAGCCTCTTGAAAGAAACCTTGATCCTAGCTAGTGGTTTATATAATTTTATCCAAGCACAAAACCATCATATCTACATATTATAGATAAATATATAAACAAAGATAGGTGAACTAGGTGTCTGTCTGCTACATATCCCATGGAAATACTAACAATGGGATATCAACAGAATCCCAAAATGCTCGAAGAATGGGTCATATACACACCTGAAACAAGAGAAAGGCACAGGAGAGGCATCGGGTAGCTATAGGGGAGGCGGCCATTAGTAACCCTATGTCTGAAATCCAAGGAGGTGGGTACTTTTATGCAGCACATATTATCTGTGTTGTCCATCCTTGGGCCTGCTTTCTGTCTTGTTTGAGGTCTAATATCTGTGAATGAAGCTGGCAGCCCACCACTGACAAATGCATCCACTGGGAGCCCTGTGGACACAGACCCCTTGCAGCAAGTGAAGCACTTTGCAGGATTAAGCTCTTGTCTGGCTATTTTACAGTTTGCCTGCACTGATAACCTTCAGCAACTGCAGGTTCTCAGCTGTGTGCACATGAGGAAATGCCTGCTCTTTGGTATTTTTTTTTTTGCTATAATACTACCATTATCAATAAATAATACTTCAATAATATGGTTCTCTACTAAAGCAATGATTCTGGAAACAGATACTGTATTGCACACGATGTCAAGAAAAGAACTATCTATTGTGGAAACAACCTTTCTAAACATAACATTGCAGGTTCAGCTGTCGTCCATAAACGTTAAAGGAAACCCTTAATCAATATTGTCCCAAAGAAATACATACGATGAGAACTACTATTCTGGGTAAGCGCCCATGTCTTGGATGTCTCAAGTGACAGGACAAGGGGTAATGGACAAAAGCTGGAACACAAAAAGTTCCACTTAAACATAAGTAAAAACTACTTTACTGTAAGGGTGAGGAAGCCCCTACCACAGGCTGCCTGAGGAAGGTGTGGAGTCTCCTCTGGAGGTTTCCAAACCCACCTGGATGTGTTCCTGTGTGACCTAATCCAGGTGGATCTGCTTGAGCAGGTAGGTTGGACTGGATATCTCCAGAGGTCCCTTCCAACTCCCACCATTCTGTGATTCTGTGATACCATACAATAGCTACATCTTCACAATGCATTTGTTGCATTAAAATGTTTATGGTATTTGTATGAGCTACATGGAAACTTCTCAGTGCCATTTTCAGTCCCACAAAAGTTCTGGAAGTTATCCAACATAAGCCATTGAAACTGTCTTTCCCAGTGACCAAAACTGCAGTAATTCAGAGCACAAATTGTATTCATGTGCCCTATTCACATTAACCCTGTGACTGCCCTCCATGCCCTGCCTCTCACACATATGCATTGCATATTCTACGCCACATGGGAAGAACCTCCATGAAGCAAATGAGTCTGTGACAATGAGGTTCAGAGGCAGCAGGTTCTATAGGAATCTATAGGTATAGGCAATTATACCTCAAAAGTAAATGCCAGAGATGGAAGACACAATGAGAGAGCAAAGTGAAATAGAAAGCAGAAGCCCAAATGTTTCTACATTCAGAATAGAAATACTGCACAGTAGGAAAACTCAGAGGAAGTCTCAGATTTTAAGAGAGATGGTGGAGGGTGCAGAAATAATCTGTTTTAAGATATTAAGAAGTTAGGAGACAGATAACACTACAAAAAACCAGCAAGAAGCTACAAAAATATAAAATCATTGCAGAAGATGTGAGTAGCCCTTGGTATGCTGCAGATCTTCAGTTCCCAAGACAGGCTGCCAACAGAAGGCACATTCAGTGAAAGTGCCATTGGCAGAGGCTACCAGGAGGCTCACAGTAGAGCCTAGCAGAGAAGTGAGCTCCCGGCAACAGGGCTAAAGACAAGAACATTTCTGTGTGAAGGAAGGATATAAACTGAGGTCATGCTGAGTGTGGAGCCCCAAGGGAAAACACACGTGGATTTTTCAAGGGATTAAATGGGTCTTTCCAAACTGTTACACTGGCAGCAGCCACCTACCCAGTTGCATCTATGCTGACAGATCTAATGGAATCGGGCAATATCATATAGTCATTTCAAAAGGATTTAGGTCAGATATGGTCAGGTTTTTCTATGCTGGTAGGAGGAAGAGAATCTTAAAGTGAGCAGGCAAGTATCAAATTTGTTTGCATGTTCTCATATTGGAGTTGGTTTGTGTCTCATGTTTTCCCATAGTTTTCTCATTCCCATCACATGCAGTTTGGGTTACAGGATTCAGTTTCCTCCCTATTAAAATGCAGCCCTTTCAGGGTGGAAACTGCAAGAAGAGACCTTTGCACAGCAACGCTGATCAAAACTTTGTAAGACAAGGTGTAAAAGTAAGCTGGGTAGGCATTAGCCAAGCCAATGTTGCATAAAAGAGGTGAGTATAAGGCATCAGGATAGTGTATTTATCTTTCATCTCAGCAGCACAACCCACACAAGCTCATTACCAAAACTCACACTCTGGTCTGGTGTTGCTGTAATTTGGGATAACAGACACCATCCAGCTTGCATCCCTCCAGCTCTTACACAGCCAGTGTTTCCTTCTCATGTTACCAAATAGAATGAAAATAGTATGAACAGATGAGGGTAAAGCAGAAATTCCCAAGATTGCCCAAGGAGTTAGCAATCCTGGGGAGGATGTGGTAAGCAGGAGTACATTCCCCTCACTCAGTCCCAAGCATTTCCTACTAGAAAAACTGAGACATTTTGCCTCAGGACAACTTAGGTACGATGAATAGAGACATAAAGTTGGAAGGGAATCACCAAGGACCTTAGTTCAGTTATCCACATTTAGGCATAAAATTCCAGGGTCAGTTTGTGTCATCACAGGGAATTTTAGTGAAGTACTGATTAGGTTTGGAAATATACCTTCTCTTTTCATTTCCAGTGCACCTCTAATCCAACAGTATGAAATCTTGTGTGTGCTTTTTATTCGGAGGAAATAAGATTGCATCTTATATCCACTAAACATTGTTCACGACCTCCCAGGGAATTCGGCTTCATGAAGAATCATCTAATATATTGGAATAGCCTCAGGACCAGGGTCACTTCTTTGATCTCAGCTCTCCTAAATATTATTTCCATGAGACATATTGTTCCTTTTTTGCACCTATTACCTGGAAGCGTTTGCTTGGCTGCCTTTGCTGGTCTTACAGAAATAAACTATTTTCAGAGTTCAGTTCTGGTTCCTTTTCTTACCAGAGATGCTCAGAAAATGTAGCAGAATCACGTTAAATCACATCGCACATTTGCCGCGCAGCACGGGCCGGGTGGGAGGCGGCAAGCGCGGCCGCTCATCGCCATGGCCACGGCGCCATCTCGCGGGGCTCCACCGAAACCAGCTTTCCCGATGCGAGTTGGAGTGCCGTCAGGGAAGCCAGCCTGAAAGGAGAGTTTCTAGCACCAGGGAAACACCAGACTTCTCAAAGGAAGCAGCAGTGGCTGAGAAAATGTTTTTTTTTTTCTAGGCTGTCGTGGGGTTGCACGGAGCAGTTTCTGGTAACAGCGAAGGGGCTGTAATTAATGGTGGCTCCTCTAAGAAGTTGCTCAAAACTTTCCCCAGCTCCGAGTCAAACCCACCTCTGGGGTGAGACAATTGGGTGCCTCTGTGATCACTATGAAGAAGATGATGAGGGGGGTTCTTCTTTCAGGGAGGTGGTGGAAGGAGTTGGACGAGAGAGAAGCAACCATGTGGACCCCAAAGTCAGTGAAGGAAGAGAGAAAGAGGGATGCTGGAGCAGAGCCCCTCAGCATCCCACGGTGACATGACAGCTGCACCCCTGCAACCCATGGAGGCTAATGTTGGAGATGAGATTTGTTAACAGCTTGTAGAGTATCCAGTGAGTCCTTCCCGAGGGCTGCAGCTTCTCACAAACTCCTCCAGCACAAGTCTCCTCCACAGCCAGCACAACTCCAGGCACATTCTGCTCCAGTGCTGCCTCCCCACAAAATCACGGCCTCCTCTGGGCACAGTCATTCCTGGCTTGAGGTCCTTCACATGGCTTGGGTATATGTGTTGATTCCCTCTGAGCTGTTGACCTTCCCTTCAGCACAATTCAGGGGTCCCAAACTGTGATGAAGCTCCATGTGAGAAGCAAGTACAATGCTGAGGCAGCCAAAATCATTCCATATCATTTGAGCTTTGGTCAGTTATAACCAAACCCTCGACTAGGGTGGAGAAACATATTCTCGTGTTTCCACCTGAGGAGTCCCCTCTTACTCATCTGAAAGCACGTCTCACTTTCTGTGACTCACTGTGTTGTAAACAGCTGCCCCAGTAAGGCTGTGAAATAGCCACCTTGGACAATGTGGTCCTTGGGAGAGGAATTTTTCAAACAGTTATCCCAGGAAGATCAATATTATAGCTGAACTTCACACAACTGTAGTGTGTGTGAGGATTTTTTTAAAGAAAATGTGGAGTAGAGGGTGTCTCTCAAAAAAAATTATTAGGAAAAAAGGAGAAAAGAAGGAAGGAAAAAAAGAAAAATAGACCAGAGAGAAAAACAATGTAAAGGGCCTTTCATATTTTACTGAATAGGAGGGAAAATTTCAACCCCTTCCTTCACTGGCTCACTTTTCACCATTATCACATTGTTACACTTATTAAACGTTACTAATGTCTGCTGGCTTGAGCCCTGTTACTGCCTGTAGCCCCAAGAGACAGTTGAGATACATCATTCTCAATTATGTCTGTAAAGGCTGGACAGTGTATTCTGCCTCTATGTAAGGAACTGTACAGATGACCTCCACCCTTTTCTGTACCATTAAGATTCCTGTGCAACAGTTACAATGCAGGTATATGGGCTTGACCCATTGTGAAAAAATTACTGTTGATTGCAATGAGTTTAAAATCCATCTCCCTCTAAGTACAGATTGATTCCTCTGTTTGTATATTGCTCTTTTGCTTCCCAAGAGTAAATTTTCATGCTTCAAAATGTTATAGAGCAGCCTCCAGGCTTTGCATGGTTACTAGTATTTTACGTCATCCTTTAATCTTCTCTAAATCACTTTGTAACATCTTTCTCAAATGCCTTTTTTCCAGTTCCCTTCTGCTTTCCCAGGGATCCTGCTGCTACCATGAGAACAAATTTAATTTGCTTTGAACTCTGATCCCAAGCAAAGCTGAGTACCATCAGCTGCACTGCTCTGTGGAGTTCATTAGCACTTCATTGCGATGGACATCACCTCATTTCACTTGTATTTGTGCTGTATAAAACTGTGTATTAACATACATGCTGCCTGTGGCTCAAGCCCATAGAGTACTTTCAAACCTGAAAGACTAACAGGCAAATTCTAAGGGCATAAATCCAGAAATTAGATTTGGGAACTATCTTCTTAGCTGTCACGTATGCTGTAGCCTTAGTTTGTAACATGGAAGTCTGTAATGTTGGGCTGTAGTACTGAAGTGTGTAACACTACATGAGGCATCCGCTCAGTCCTCAAACCAGCAGATTTGATCTGACAGTCACAGATCTTTTTACTGATGACTTTGATCAAATCACTGATGGCCAAAGTTGTGCAAATCCTTGACTTCACTCTAGCTCTTATGAATATCTCTCTGTTAAGGGCGAGTTGCCTTGTACTAAGAGCTGGAAATCCTGCCTCCATGTCTGCACATCTCCCAACACCACAAGGAGCAGCAATGACGAGACTTAGCCATGAAATACCATCGTGGAAATGCCTTCCTACACTTATTCAAAGAAGAAAGAACTTTAATGCTTTCAGCCTGCCAAAAGCAGGGCACAGGAATCGAGACAGACATCAGATTGCAGCCTACAAGCCACTGATGCTCCACAGAGGCAAGAATGGGGATTACAGAGTCATATAAAACTTTTCAGCTGCAGAGCTGTATTTCATTTAAAAGGCAAAGAAAAAGAAAGTATTAGAGAATCTGTCAGTAGGAAACATCAACAGAAGTAGAACAAAGAACTGGGCTTGATCAACATCTATTAAAAGCTGATTTTGAAAGGGAACGTGTCAATACTGCACAGATGAATGAGGGTGGCACAATGGCATTAGAGTTACCAGGAGAGCAGGGAGACAAAGGCCATCACAAACCTCCTTCAAACAGAAAGATCTACTGTGCTAAATATTTCTTCTATATAAAATATTAGAAGTGACACATCAACTGCAACATTAACTCTGGAAAACAGATAATGGGTGGCTTATCTTGTGTTTGGCCTACTGAATAGATTAGACAGGCTAAAATTATTTTCCCCTTCTCCAGCTTCTGAGATGCTCTAATTCAAGGATAAACACATACAGATGGAAGAAAAACATGCTGACATATCAGCACAGAGCTTCTTCCTCATGAACAAAAAGAAAAAGAGAAAACAAATCTTATTTAAAGCTTCACAGAGAAATCTGTTTCCCACTATAACAGCTCCCTGGTGTGCAAAGGCCCACACAGATCACAGCTGATCAGCAAAATATGTCACTGAGGCAAAGTGCAGCAAATCAGTAATGGCCTTGTCTTGAAGAATTAAAGCCTGACTGGAGCACTGCTGGCCTAGAGCTGTCTCAGCTCCACTGAACTGCCCCAGTGTAAGGCCAACAAATTAGGATATATACAGAATGAGATGCACAGAATATTTAAGTGTAATTAAACATCTAAACATACAGGATGATAAAGAGAGGGTGTAACAACATAATTTCACATTTTTTGGTGGTAACTAGCCTCTGGATTCGCTATAAACCATGTTCTTGCTTGCATGTGTAGCAGGGTAATCCTGATAAAGTCACCTATGCTGCTGGTAATGCTGCATTAATAATGAGGAAGAAAATATTCAGCTTTAAGCTACATAAAGGCACTTTGCAAACCAGTAGCTTAAATATAATTGTGTTGGAGTTAATCCACTAATTTTCCTTCATAAGGTGACCAGCTCTGTGAACAGTGAGAAAGTACAAAACCAAACTAATCCGTAGCTGTCAATTACTCCAAACACCTGTACCAAGCAGGCTTATTAAAAGTAATTGGGAGACATGTAAATGATGTTCTACCATTAACTAGCTCAGTTATTCAGAGTTGATGCGTCAAGCTTTTAACCAACCACAAAAGCAGCATGGAGATGGTTTTTCTGAGAGAAAATTCTGAAGGGGGGAATAAAGCAGAGTGCCATGTAGCTCCATGTCATGGCAGACCAAAAGGAGCACATGGAAAGGAATAATCCAAAAAGATCTCTTAACAAAAAAAAAAAAAGAGGTCACTCCTACATTTTTTGCAAAGCTCTGGTTTGATACACAAGGACTTCAGCACCGTAACTCAATTGTCCTGTCCCTCTGAAATCAGTTCTTACCCTTTGTACAGTGTTTTAAGGCTGTGAACAGTTCTCAGCTTAAAGGAAAGGGCTAGGGACACTTTTTCCTCTCCTGGGCTTGCATCCCAAGGCCATCACTTATGGAATGACCGTTGCTACTAGCTGAGATGAGCACACATGGGAAAACTTCAGAAAACAAGACTTGGAGGAAATGCTGACTGCAATTTTCAAAGAGCACCAAGGATATAGGCATGCCTGCTGCACTGGGTCTAAGGGAATCTGGGAACCAAATGCCTTCAGGTCTATTTGAATATGCCACGTGGAAACCAGAAGATTCCTTTCTCCCAGCTGACTTATCCCTTTTACACCTGGTCTGCGTGTCTCCTTACTTAACTTTTTAAAAGTCCATCAGCATATCACCTCAGCATGTAGAGACAGAAAGCTGCAACAGCAAGGTGCCATAGGGAGGGTTAAGGTTAGGGGAATAATATTAGCTTTGATAGGACCACTGCCAGCCTTACTACCTGCAGCAGTGCTTTCACATCTCTGCTACTGGATACAGCATTTTCTGGCTGTGGAATCAAGGCAGATTTCTTTTACCCTTGTGAATGGAACGACCTTAATTTCCGTCAGCTGCCCTGAAGTACTTTCAGATTTATTCTGAGGCAAGGAGAGAAACTGATCCTAACTTTTGAAAACAAATGAGTTTACTACACCCTGGGCATTCTCTAACGTGCCACATCCATCAGTTTTCTGACTAACATTTGGCAAAATGTAACTGTCAAATCTTTTTAATTCAAACCAAATTTTTTGTTATTTGTTCCAAGCCACATGTTAAATGTCAGTAACAAAAGCTTCCATTCAGCCTTTGTGGACACACACACATAGCTACCCCATGACTTACTCAAAAGAACAGCCCTGGAGCTTGGAGAAGCTTAAATCCACCAAGGCAAGGGTGTGAATAAACACAGCTGGGCCCAGCAGCTTCTGCTGCTGCAGTAAATACCACTTTGCCCCTCTGCTTGTCCCTCTAGTCTTAAAGTCTTTAGAGGTGAAATCATGAGCTCTCCTTCTCAATGCAGTTCTTTTTTGGCACTAAAACCCCCTCTGAGGCAAGGATAGTTTGGCATATTCTCCCTGCCTGCCTATCAAGCTCTTAAAAAATTAAGTTATTAATCATTTATACATTCACCTCTGCTGCACTAAAGCTTTCTGGCCAGAAAGTCCCATAGGTGGTTATTCAAATATGACTCTGCTTCCATTGATGACTTTTGAATTTAAAAAAAAAGCCTGAAGTATGGACAAATGCATGCTGTGATAATTACTGCCTAGCACTATACTTTTAAAGCAGTCAGCTGAGCTTCTAGTTGATTATTTCACTAATTTGCTTACTTGGACCAAAAAAAACCCCACAAACTCCACACTCATCATGTAGTTTATCTGAGGTCTAAACATACAGCATAGTAATGCTTGCAAGGAGGAAGAGAAGCAGCGAAATTGTTTTGTAACAGATGTATCAATGGAAAAAGTTAGTAATTGGGAGTGTTCTCTCTTTCCCCGTCTAGCAGTTGCTATTAGTGCTGGTCTGTAGGGTGTAGCTTTCCTCTTGGGCTTCTGTGTTTGTTTTTACGTATTGCTTTCCTCTTCCTTTTGGTCAGGAGCCTTTTTATGATCAGGCAAGATAATACTGAGCAGCAGCACCGAATCTTCAGGACAAAATGAGCCTTTGCTTTAAATATCCAAGAGACAAATGGAGGTGAGTAGAAACAAATGGATTCTGCGTGTTTGGGCTGGGGAGTTGCTGTCACTTCGTAACTGGGAAGTTACTAACAACTATTACGCTGGGTTTGGGTTGGGTTTTTTCCTCCTGTTTGACTGCAATGTTAAGAATTTAACTGAAGTCCATCATGGAAAGATACTGAGGCTGTAATTGCGTTCAGGCCTTTGGTGGGGATTACAGAGTTGGTTAGGATTTAAATCCTTTAAGCAAGCTTTCCTAGGCCTTTGTGGCAGACCTGAAACACATTCTCCCCCCTCCTTTTTCCTCATCTTGCAAAGCATCTCTGTATTTCTGACTCACTGTGCACACTATACCTAATCAGAGAGTTTGTCCTGATCCTATTATCTTCCTATATTTCATATATATTACAGAGGTTGTATTTGCTCAGCTGTATTGAATCCTATTATAAAAGCAGGGTGCAGAGGGCAGTTTCTGGATGCACAGTGAATCTCTGTAACTAATAAAATATAGCACCTGCTCTGCTGGAAGTATCAATGTGAAGCCAGAGTGGCCAAGCTAAGTGATCTCACTTCATAATCCTATAATGTTGATACAATTTGGTGGTACCTGCATAAAAGAGATACTCAGAGCTAAGCCAGACTTTGAGATAAATTGAAAATGGTGTCTTTAAAGGAAAAACACCCAGTATGGGTTCTGATGACATGCAGATCTTTTACTCATAGGAGGTCATATCTGCTATTTAGCTGGATGAAACCAGACTTGTTTATTGTGTTGTACAAAGGCAGCGAATATTTCAGTTTAGAAAAGAAAAGGGTTCATGTCCAAACAAGACTTCATGTGTGCATAAAGAGCAGGCAATCAAAGACTGATTATTCTTGACATGCATCATTTCCAAATTACCTTTTAGGAATCTTCAAAGTTACTGGGATGGATTTTTCTCTGTGCTGTTCAATTAATACTTCTAATATCAAATCTTAAGTGACATTAGTTTCATGTGCACATCTGCGGTATGTTTTTGGTCTCCAACTACATTATCATGGTTTTTAGAGCCAGGTTTCCAGAAAACTGCTCCCTCCCCTTCCCCAAGCCATTGTTATTTACTATTTGCCTTTTAGTGCATGAAGGATATGTAACTTAGGAACAGACATTATCTCTACAAGGGTATTAGGTGTAACCTTGCACTGGGCATATATCAATTATCTTTCTGTTGGTCACATTACCTCTGCCTTCTCTTCTCATCCTGCCTGAGCTTGTGTCCCACCTAGATGCAAATCTTGAGGCAAGGACCTTCTCTGGCTGTTCACACAGTGCTTGCAAGTGTCTTGCTCTTAACTTATATAGCAACATAGCATAGATAATAAATCAAACATGTTGGTTTTATTCATCCCTTTCCATAGCAAAAAGTTCACTAGAATTGAGGGAACTTTTTCCATGGCAGTACCGGGCCTCAAACATGACTGTCAGTTCATTAATTTCATGGAAACACTGAGTTAAACTGCATTTTTGTTGGTAAATCTATGCCCAGAGAGCTGAGTCACTCTGCACAAAACAGCAGCTACAGCTCCTTTGAACATTTACTTTTCCAAAGTACATCCTTCCTCTTCCACCAAGGCCTCCAATATGCTTCTTGATGCAGATGTTTGCTTTTTATGCACTGCACTGAACCAAAAGCAGAGGCACCCACGCCTCCAAGCTATCAAACAAGTAACAAGGAAAGAGAGGGAACAGACCCAGCAGACAGACTTGGGTTATATTTATAACCTTGAACCACAGACAAAGAAATAGGGATCATTAATCTGTACAGTTATTTTCACAGCCTGATTTTGAATTTACTTACACCAGTGTTTCTGCTGGCTTTTCAGTTTCCCTTTTTGCACAGCTTGAAATGTTGCCCATAGCCTGTGTAAAATCTGAGGAGGTAGGTTTTGAATGCATGGAAATAAACTGCTGCAGTCATCAAAGCAAGTCTGAGACACTCAAGGTGAAGTAGCACCAGTCATCCCTTCTCTCCTGAGCTCTCAGCTAGAGCACAGACCTTGGATTTCTGCTGTAAGCAGTTCATACCAACATGTCCTCCTGCTCCTCAATTATTCTACCTAGATTTCTAAAATAATAAGGCAAAATTATGCTTATTGTAGAATCCAGAGGCTAAGAAAAAATAATATGCAAAGAAGAGTATACAAAACAATATCTACTTGTAAAAGAAAAATGGGCTGGAAGTCAGTAAAGAATAAAGAAAAAGGAACACTACAGCAAACAACTGTGGAAAAAAAAAAGAGACCAACATAATTCTCAATAGTCACAGGAAGATCAGAACTAGAATAAAACTACTTTGAAACTCCTCAGTTGAAATATCCCGCAGAAGAGCTGACTGGTCCCAAAGGAAGCTGACAGAATGGCATAATGAACTCAACAGGCAAGTTTCAACAAGAGGTATCTTAAAAACAGGGGGAAAATATTTCTATGAGTAACATCTGAAGTGTCAGAAAATAAAATACTTTCAAAAGAAAAACACTATGAATGGGCAAAAACTGAATTTTAAACCTTCCATTCAGTTTTCTTCTAAGTGCTGCTGGATATTTGACAGCCATTTAAACTATTTCTGAAGGCCATTTGAAAAAAAAAAGTTTGCTTTCCCATCCCCTCAATTAGAGAAAAACCATCACATCATTTCTTGTTGAGAGTTAGTTGATGAATGTCATGTCATATATCACTGCCTCTACATCTGACAAGAATCAAAGCAGAGATTTTGAAAGGCAAGTGTGTTTGAACTGCTAATTATTCTTAACAAATAAAGTGTTTCAGTTGTTTGTTAATGAATTTTTTACTTTTATTGAAATGCTTTTTCTGACATCTTATTTCTGGACAGTATGAAGCTATGTTGAAACCAACAGTCATCTATTTCTGATTACACTGTGATGTTTAAAGTGAGATAAAGGTCCAAAGCTTCTAGTGTTTTGTTGAGAAATACTGGCAAAGATAACTCTGATAGATATTTTGGTTTTCTGGACACATAGGCAAGCATTAAAAAGCACCCGTGAAAGTTCTCAGTGTGACAGTAGGATTTTTAGCTCAGTTCCCCTGTCCCTGGAAATTTCTCCTCTTTATTTCTTCCTCCTCAGCTTTCGCTTTAGAGCCTTATTCTGAGAGGGGTTTAAAATACATAGACAAAAGCTTCACTCAACCAAATCTACTCAAACAAGAGCAATGGGAAAACAAGTCACAGGGAGAAAAAGATAACAAGCACTAGGCCAGAAATTCAGCATTGTCTCAAATTCCACCACATTCAAGTGTTTTGGATACGAGTAAAAAAAAAAAAAAAAAGCCAGAGGAACCCCAGCTAAAAGCAAACAAACAACAAACACCTAGATTTCAGTGCATCCCTTCAGAGCCTCAAATCTTCGACTTGCCTCCTTCTCTAGTTTAAGTTAGACCAGTAAGTGAAACTCCAGGAGTCCTGGATTAGGAAGCAAATAATTTACGTATTTCTGCTCAGCTGGTCACAGGGAGTTGTGGTCTGTTTTGTGTGGTCAACAACAGGCTGTATCTTGCAAATTAGGAAGATTCAGGCTAGGAAAATACTGGAATGTGAGCCTATGAGGAAAGTCCAATTGATGCAGAGAGCTGCTGCTAAGTCAGGAATTGATGGTAAAACCTGCAGCACCTGATATGCATAAACAAGTTTATACTGTGACTCTCTAGCACTGCAATCACAGAGTTTTCCCAGTGTTAAGCAGGGCAGATTCAGATTTTTATTTTTTGGTTTTAATATTCTCCCATTTCTATTATGTGAACTGAACAAAGGAATAAAAGCTCTGTGCCAGCTCCTCAG
Source organism: Urocolius indicus (assembly GCA_013401255.1). Lineage (NCBI taxonomy): Eukaryota > Metazoa > Chordata > Aves > Coliiformes > Coliidae > Urocolius > Urocolius indicus. The sequence goes on from WBNH01005900.1 coordinate 267,017, forward strand.
ACTGTGTAAGACAGTATAAGTTCAAGAGGCTTGATTCTCATTTTCCTTAAAGATAGTTTTAAACAGCTTTACACACACAGGCTAAATAAAAATGACAGACAGCCCTATTAACTGATTTACAATTACTCCTTTCCATTGCTGATTTGTCTCCTCTCTCCTGTGAAGTACACAGAGTTAGAAAAATGTTTAAGCATTTTAAATAGGACAATTCAGAAACAGCACAAATGGTAACATCCAGAATCAATTGCTCTTCATCAGTAAATAAGAGCATTCAGAGACACTGCCGTGCAGCAGAGCCTGGCATTAGCTCTGAATTGACTCTTCTGTGAAAACTCCTTCCCGCTGTTTTCTCTCATCTATTTACATTCTTCCTTTCCACTCACTTGTGGTCTGTACAAACATGTTTAGGAGCTCAGTTAATTTGACTGGGATTAAGACATGGACATTTGATATTAAAAAAAAATCCATAATGTGCTGACAGTATGTTTCTGTTACTCTAACACTGACTGGCTTGAGCACTGTGAAGGTGCCAGCTTGACAGAACTAGTAGGATGCTAAGGTTACAGAAAGCAGCTCCCAATAGGTGCCAAGGGGAAGCATGGAAGAGATTCACTGAGGAACACTTGGCAACCTTCTCCTAATGACTGCAGCACTGGGGGAAGGCCCTCTTGGGGAGGCATTTCAACATTAAAAATGTGCTCAAGGATGTAAAGGAAAAGAAGAGGAGGATGCACCAAACACATTGTTTAGTCCATTTTACCTTGTGCCTTGGGTAGACAAAGAAAGAGCTGAGCAGTCTTGATGAAATTGCTAATAGGGAACTACACGAGAGCTTCTCAGTATGTATCTGGGAAATGGCAAAACACTGAAAGAAATGTGAAATCAATAAAGTAACTTTCCTGTAAACTGTGAAATTATATATGTAGAGAGAGGCTGAGGACAGTTCAAAAGAGTGCAGATGAGACGTATAAAGGCTATGCTTCATCACTATACAGACTAAATGCCCCCCCAGTATTAAAGCAAGTGGCCAGTGGGACAGCAGCATCCTCTGGCAGAACGTGTGCTCTCTGGCCTGTGTGAGCTGGAAACAAACACTCCCATCCCTGTCACAGTGCAGCTTCTCTTGGAGAATTGGAGACTAATCACATTCCTTACAATTAAGGTCTTAAAGGCAGCCACCTAAGTACATTACATCAGAAATCCCACCTAGCCCAAATTCATCATGCACGTTACCAATAACAACCTTACAGGCAAAAGTTAACTAGTGTCTCCCATTTTCCAGTGCTGAGATTGGCATGTCCCCAAAGGATCGGCAATATTTCCTTGAGGCATTAGTAAAGCACACAGTGGACATATTGTTCATCAGGTTAACCTCACAGAGAGAAGCTGCTAATGAACACTTCTATTTTTTCATGAAGCACATCCTTTACTTTTTACTTAACAGTGGGTAATTCTGGAATCTCCCTCACTGACTATTTCAGAAAACAGGTTGGACAAAGCAGAGAAGTGGTGCAGGTATAGCTGAACCTGCCTCAGGGCAGCAGATGGGCCAGGTGACCTTTAAAGGGTCTCCCAGTCTCCATTTTCTATGATTTCTCTAATTTAACGCTTGTGTGTCACTAACTAGACAGCTGGCCCTGTATTAGTCGACAAATAACAGAAGCAACGTGGAATGGCTTAGATGAGGCCACTTTGGAGTGTTTGCTTTCATTTTATGAGCAGCCATCCAGCTCCGGAGGAGAAATAACAGGCTACACACACAGCCGGTCTTTGTCTGTGTTGTCAGACATCTGAAAAGCTGAAATCTTTCCCAGCAAAAGAAAATGTTGTGCATGCAAGTGGTAACCATTTTACAGCTTTTTAGAAAATATCTGGTTGCCTACATTAGTCTGTGAGACCGTTTAATGACGTGAAGTACTCCACTGTTTTGGTACTGCTATCACAACAAGCTTTTAAGTGGGGTAATGGACGTAATCTACATATTTGGAGGCAGAAGATCAAAAAAATAGAATTAAAAAAAAAAAAATCAGTTTCTGACTTTATGCTCCAGCTGAGCCCTGAGAACTCCAGTCTCTAATGGAAGGCTGGTATCAGCATGTTCAAAGCATGGCCCAGGTTAGTGCAATTAACCCTGCAGTCCTGACTACCTGTGGCCCTGTCTGTTTGCAGTCTGCTGAATTCACCAGTTTCAGGTGTGGAGGACATTTGGAAATGATGCAGCACTTGCCCGTGTGTAACTGGTAGCACTGGGAAAAGGAACAATGGCCTTGGCATGCTGGAGAGGGAACACCACCAACTCTGCTTTCACCTGCACTGAGTGAAATCAGTCACAGCAGCACTGTGACCCTGACCACCAGGGTCCCACTGACCACCGTGTGAGGGAAACAGCTGCTTTCAAAAGCTAGCCTTTGCCAAAAAGATTAATCCATAAAACAAGTATTTAGTTAATCCAAGCCTGGTTGCCTTCCCTGTACCCCTGACAGACACTTAGAGCCCTACCTTTCCCTGCTTTGACCCAGGGATGGTCAAAAAAAAGCCATAAAGCCTTCCTTCAAGCTGAAGCACTGCTACACACTGATTTCAGCTTGGCTACCAGATCTGCAGACTCAGAAGACAAAATTTCAAAGGAACTCAGACTCATGGTTCAATTGTTGAATGGGTTTTTAGTATTTTCTTCTGCACCTGAACTTTGTTCCACCTGAAATGCAAAAAAGTTTTATTTGCATTTGAGGTAATTGCTTTAAAAATCTGAAGGAAATTCAAAATAAAGTTTGAACCTCTGAGTAAATTACATCTTGCAAACTTAGCCCTTCAGCACCCTGCTTGAGTGAGGGCCAAGTGAATACCACAAAACCCCCACAAAGTTGACATCCACCCTGCTACAGAGGGCTAACCATAATCTTTCAGTCTGTCTTGTAGTCTGTCAGATACACCATAGGCAGAGGCATCAGCATTGAACCAGGAAGCCCAGGAGGGCATCAACATCTTCTCACCATACCACAGCTTTGATATTTACCCAATTTACCAGACTGAACTTTGTGCTACTGCAATACCAAGCCTCAAACCTTAATATTGTGGTCAGCTTAACAACTGAAGATCTAAAATGTTTAATATTTTCCAGCATGCTAAGTGAGTAACCAAACATTTGTGGGACAGATTTGCTGTGGCACCAGACCTATATCTGCAAGAGCAGGCTATGCTGCATCTATTCCAGATACTCTGGAATCAGCATGTTCCTGCCCTGAGTGCATTAGGCAACCCAGTTTGATATTCCTTTTTGCAGATGTGTTATTCTTTTTGGCAGACATACAGCAGGTTTCAGTTTCCCTGAATCCTGTCTCTTGCACATGCATTTAGTATGTTCAGGAGTTTTGTTAAGAGATTGAAAGTCCTGGATTTAGAGCTGTCTATCACAAAGCAAATGATCTTGAAAACATGTGTGTATTTGAGTAAGAAGAGCCAAGTCCTCGTCTGGCAAGGGAACTTTCATCTTCCCACAGCAGCCTTTCTCCAAATTTACAGTCTCAATTGTACACATGGGAAACTGAAGATTTATCTAAGTCAGAAAATACCTGCATTTTAGTTCTTTCACCGCTAAGAAATATGTACAGCTGCTCCCATTATTTCAGAGGGGTTGGTTTGTTACATTTTTGAGGTTTGTTTAAATCACCTCCAGTCTCTTTGTAAAATATGTTTTTAAAGGCTATTGTTTTTGGAGCCTGGAGTCATTATGAATCAAAACCTGTGACGGCAATTCAGTTCAGATTCACGTGTTGAGTCATGGGTCCCTCTCAGTGATGTGCAGGATTCAAAATGTGTCCATGTAAGGAGATTGGCAGGAGCTTTGGAAATCTCTGTCCTCTTTCCCAGTTTGTATTCATGAGCCATACTTCCAGTTTTTTCATTAAAGAAAATAAACATATTGTCTGCAGGCATGAGATACTGAGTAACCATCCCTGTATAAGTGTGCTGCTGCATAGGATGGGAAGGGAGGCTCTGAAATATGTTCCATGGTCCAAGTGCGTCTTCTTACACTGCTAAGATTCATGGTACTATTAGGAGGTCCTTTCCTTTTTTCTCTCTCATCTTTTACTCAACACTAAACAAAGCCAAACAAGGGGTTCATACAGTTCTCTGTCATCCAGCACACCCTGCTCTTTTATCATACCTACACAGCATTTTCAAAATCAATGTCTATATTTTGTCAGTTATTATTAAACTATTTTTAATGCTCTAAATCTCTTGATTTAGAGGTTTCCTGGGCTGATGAGGTGATCAAACCGTTTCAGGCACTGATGGCTCAGCCGTGCACACTGAAACACAGCTCCCTCCTGGGAGTCCTTGCCAGTCCCACTCTGTGACTGACACTCCTCCACAACCCCTTCGGCTCTATCAATGAGCTCCTGTTCACTTTGAAGAGTTCACTTTGCCTCTTGGAGTGTATTTTTGACTCACCCTTTGCCTCCTTTTACCCGTTTGGAGTATGTGCTTGTGTCATGTAACTTCATGAGCTGTACTGCCTCAGGGAGCCAGGCAGTGACTGCTTTGCGCTGTGCTGCAGGCATATGTGAGCTTTGCAGTCTTATCACCAAGCCAGATAGACACATACCCATTTCTTTCCCCCTTGTATTAATAATGTGCACCTTATTATATGTTTTATTGAGCCAGGAGTATAACAGCAATTTTAGCAGGTCCCTGGTACAGCCGTTGATGTTAAACCGATGGCAAAGCAGTGCTCAGGTAGCACAGGCTTTCAGGTTTTGATGGGTGCTTGTGTTTCCAGATTCTGGTATGGAAAACATGTTTTCAAAAACCTCCAAACACTTCTGTGGATTCAGATAGGTCAGATAAACACCTAAGCACATTTGCTAAGAAAAACAAAACTGTCATTCTGAACAGCTGGAGGTTTAACCATCCCCAGAGCAAAGTCCATCAAACCTAGAGATGTGGCAAACTGCCAGACAACTGCATGTGTGTCATTTTGATGGTCACACAGGAAAGCCCTCAGGGCAGTAAGGGATTAATGATAACTCTCTGAAATCCCAAGTGTCTCATTTTTGAGCTTCCCATGGCTGTATAATTCTTCTTCATTTTTGCTTTGTTCTTAAAGCTTCACTCTTCATTTAAACCCTCTAAGGAAACTCCTTGCAAGATAGATGTACATTACTCTTTCAGGAGAAAAAGAACCTCTTTCAGAAAAATAAATACTGAAATCTATTTACTAATGCCTCTCATGTATATCTCTCTGTCTCATCTTCTCTAAATATTAGTTGAGAAAACAGTTTTTGCTTATAGCAACTTCATTGCCATAATCCAGATAGCATAGATCTATAGTGATGCTCTAATGCTAATTTGCAAGAGTGGAAGGCAATTGGCTGTCCTAACAAATTGCTTTTGTCCTTGGATGAAACAGACAGCAAAGACAGTGCCCCTGGCTAACTGGAAACACTAGAAAAATATCCATAATACTCTATATGTGAAGTCTAGTGTTGGAGATGTTATTAACATTCAATTCAACTCCTATAAATTAAACGTAAAGTTTTATGCTCATTTCCAAGCAGAAGCCTCCTTGAGAATAGTTTGACATGGTGTTTTGAAAGATGTCAAAAGATCACATCAAGAAGATATGGATCCAAGTAGTGATATCTAGGTATCTGTGCAAATGATTCTTCTCAGAGCTGCCTATTCCAACTAACTACACACAAAACACACACATCAAGCTTATAAAGCTAGAAATACACTTCACCTGCTTTGAATCTGTCCATCCACAAGACTTAAGAACCACTGTGTGAAATACAAGATTTGGTGGACACCGTTGTCAATTACAGCCAAAAACACTAATGAACTCTTAGTGTAGACTCACGTGCTGATGATAATGCACACAATACAGCAGCCAATCTAGACCCTACATCCCCATTCCTCTTTCTCTAAAGGAGGGAGTTAGGGTTAAAATAATAAAATATTAAAATGTATGTAAAAGATATAGATGTAAAAGATTTAGAATCATCAGGCCTATGGGCACAATCACCGTGGCTCATACTCCTTACCTGGGGATTATCCCTGTTCATTATAGCCCTCACTTGTGTCGTATGAAGTTCTCACCTGACAAGTACATCCCAGACCAGCCAGTCACATGCTGCCTTACACCAGGTCATGAAGCTAGAGGTGCGTAGACAGAGCTGTATAGATTGTCCCTGACTACCAGAAGGAAGGCAAAATTATGAAAAATACTCTGAGAGAGTTAGAGAATTGAGTTTATCTTTAAACCATGATGTGATAAGAGTAGCAGTAGTCAGCCTGTACCATAGATAATCAGTGAGGATACTGGACAACTGAACAACTCAGCTCTGCAAAGACTTGAAATGCAACTTTGCTTGTCACACTCTGATAGAGACCAAACAAGCTCTTCTATGCCTGTTGAGCATAGTGAGCAGCACAGCATACAGATCTAGGCCAAAGGGAGCAAGCAGCACCTGCCAACATATTTACAAGAATTAATGTACCCAAAACTGAGTTCAGTAAAAATATTATTTGTGGGGCACAAAAAGCGATTAACATCTAACAACTGGCTCTTGGTAGAGTCACCTTCAGACTAGTCAGGCACAGTCCTACTTAATCTGCCTGCTTTTCCAGAGCAGTGATCACTATGTATCTTTGCATCATGGTCATTCATCATACCACCAGTTTCTCATCTAAATACTGCCAACAGCACTGTGAGTAGCCCAGTGCTGACACTCCCCCCTCTCCCTCTGCATCTTATTATTTAAGTTGCTGCTGGCAAAGGAAAGGAAAGTGGCTGTTTCCACAGTGACATTAGCAGAACTGTCATTTTTATCAATGATGATCCTTCCCCCCTCAGCTCCACTTCTCTGCTGCTCCTTTTTGAGGCAGCAGAAGAGCCCTATAAATTCACCACTGTACCCAGAAATACTGCTCGTTTTCCAGAAAGCCTTTGGTACCCTTTCTGCCTCCAACTCCACATGCTTAGTCCCCCTCAGCCACCCAGGGTCCCCCAGGCAAAACCATCGCCAAGACTCCCACAACTTATGCTTCTTCCCTGGTCAGGATCTCTGGCAGCAGGTAGCCAGAGAGAGGAGCTTTTCTGCTCCCTGCAGATTATTTGCCAGGGGGAAAACAATATTACAGCATCACTAAAGGCAGAGCAGGTTGGTTGCTTTGAGAGAGAGATTTCCACAGCCAAAGAAATTTAGTGAAAAGTTTTCCAAAACCCTAGAAGCTGGGATGTGTGTAAATAGTCCCTAATCTCTTCTATTCCATTCAAATATGCTTTTTCAGTTTGGAAAGGAGCAGGCAAACTTCCACTAGAAATGCAGCTCTATGCAGCTACCTTGTTGCCATCTGGGCCATACCTGAGCCCCAAAACAGTCTGCAGAAAGGAATGGAGCAGCAGAAGATACTTCCTAATGCAAACTGTGGGGGACTCCTCATGAGGTGATCCTCCTGGCTCAGGTGTCCTGTCAAGTCAGGCAGATCTGGCAGGCAGACACATGTGTGAGCGCAGAGCAGCAGCTGCTACTGCTGCCTTCCAGTGTCCTCAGGACTTTAGTACAAGAGAGATTAAAGCTAGCCTCTCCACCTTGTCCAGACCCTCACCACCTTGTCTCAGCAGTGTACCCTTGACTTTTGACAATGCAGTTCTAAGCAATGACTTATAGAGTCAGTCTGTGTGGTATTTTTGTTTGTATAGGGTGTAATTAGTTTTTTTAAAGACAGATTTCAGAAATTAGGATTTTTTTTTTTCTTCTTCATTTCAGCAGGCTGACACATCAATTCATGATGTGCCTTGTTTGATACAGTATGTCAGTCAGCTGGAACTAGATTTGACATAACAAAGCATTAATAATGTAATTGAAGAGAGATCATCATGGCAAAGCTAGGCTTGTTTGGAAAACCAGTATTCCAAAAAGTTTCAGCATCCATAATCCTCCTCCCTCTTCTTCTTGTGTCTTGTAAGTTTGGTGGGTGAGTGTTTGCATTGCCCTCATCTCCCTCTCATCATGTCTCTAACACTTGTCAGCTCATTGCAGTTTTTGGCCTACTGTCAAGATCACTCTCCCCTGTTGTCATCTGACAACTCTGGAGTTGTCTGGAAGGGAAAATCTTGAGTGCAATTCATCTGACCCAGTGTCATTTAGCCACAAGACCTGAAGACAATGCTCAGGCCACTTGCTTTGCCTCCACATTTATCCCCCATCCAACGCATCTAAACCACAGCCAAAGCACAGCATGTGCCAGGGACAGGACCAGTCATGCTCTGAGGCTCAGTATACTCAAACATTATCTTTCCTGCAATTTGTCCTATCACAACATAGATGTGGCCTGACAGTATAGAGGTGTTTGTTGTACTGATAATAGTAGGATTGTTACCTATGAATTTCCTCTCTTTCACTTTGTCTCCACATGCTTCTCTGCCACTATTTTCTTTGAAAAATAGTCAAGGAAGATTTAGTTACCATGTTGTTGAACACAGGCTTTTATAAGACTTTGAGGGTCAGAGAAGGAAAGGTTTGTTTCTTTCCTTCCATGACAAAAGTATCCCCCTTCAAACAGCACTGCAGACCTCACAAGTTACAGCAATTCAGGAGGAGCAATTCCATCTGGTCGATACTCCAACCAGCGTGGCTCCAGGGAGCTGGTTGTTCAGCATCTCTAGATCGCAGGGTGATACGAACCTAATCAACTCTCTATCTCAGTTTTCAAATCTCATTGAAAAGCTTATCTTGTCTCTCTTGTCAGTCCTGCTTAATTTTCCTCTCCCACTAAACTACTGTTTAATTCACTGGCAGTAGATAACATTGGCAGGCAACAGAACTGACCTGGGGCTGCAGCCCAGAGCCATAGGTCTTTGATCCTAACAGTCCCACAAGCTGGAACAAAGCACTGTGGCCCAGTTCCCCTATCTTTGACATAAGAGTAATGTTTCTGCTGCCAAGGGAAGCTAGAATGATTATCCTATAGAAATACTAAATGTTAAACACTTCTGCTGGTTTACTTATCATGTTTATAGAGTAATGGCTTGCAGAAATAAGAGACTAGAGAATAGCCCTATAGTTCCAGGGTTGGGCTGGGGTACAGGAGATCTGACTTCTGTTCCTGGCTCTTACACAAGTAACAGGAGACATGCAAGGCAAGGTTTGGGCTTCAAACTTCCACCTTCAGAATGGGAAATACCACCTTTCACTCTCTGGAAACTACATCATTCTTATTTGTGAGTTTGCAAAGACATCGGTTACTGTCACTTTGTAAGTGAATTGCTACATACACAGTTCTAGTATGGATTCAGTTTATAAATAAGGGCAAGACAGGGGAGATGTTGCAACACTCAGTCAATGTCTGTTTTTCTGTATTTAGTGAAATCTTGCACACCAGAATTAATGCAATGACAAAAATGGTTCTCACAGCCAATGCTTACTTCACTGACTTCAGTGATCATTCGTGACATTGACTAAGACTCATATTTGTTGTACCCCTTCCACTGAAGGGGCACCATCAGACCTAATATATACTAAAAATCAAACAAGATTGCTTACAATCTAGAAGACAAACTGACATGCTTCGTGAATTTTCCTGTTCAGGTAGTTTCCAGACAAGCATCTCTGACAGAGTTCAAAGAGTTAAAGTAGTGCCATGTCTAATCTCCCACAGCAGCTTTGAAGGAGGAGGCTGAAGTCCAACAGGTATCATTAACATCAAGTGTTGTGCACCACCCACTCCTTTGCCTGCCATTGCCCTGCCCACCTGCTGCCCACCAGCTGCCCTGACATGCCTCAGAACCTCCATTCCAAATGTTCTGCTCTGTCTCTTTCGGTGTTTCCTCAAGAAACATTCAAACAGCTCATCTGCTTCTTAAGCAATTAATAGACTCCATGAAGCATCTGGTGAGTGGAGCTCTGTATGGCCCCTGCTTTGCAGCAGCTGCCACACCATGGCACACAGACACTTCTGCCCTTACGGCCAGTAGCTGACCAACTGGTGCAAATCAAATGGTGTGGAGTTCCACTGACACACACCAGCTGGCTAGTTGCCTTTATCAATTCTCAGAGGTCTTGATCTCATACAGACTCATATTGATTTATTAGTAAAGTTTCTCCCAGACCTGGCCTCTCTGTAGACTGGTGCCTGGGTCTGTACAGAGCATGGCCTTTTTGCAATTATGCAACTTCTGCTGCTGCTGCTGTAGGTACAGTAATAAGGAAAACTTTGGTTAGTGCAGGATGTGCCTTAGGAGAGCCAATTTAACAAGAAGATGGGATTGAACTATCTCTTTTGTCCCAGAAAGAAATAATCAGTCTCGGAGCTCAGTTTTGTAGGCAGTGAAGCTAATCAGAGAGTGGGAATCAAAACCTTATTCTACCGGTTTTATCCTATTAAAAGTTGTGAAAGAGGATAAATCCTTCCCTGCTTTACACTGCTTTCAAGAGCAAGAAAGAGGGCTCCTAATGGTGCTGCTCAACTAGGAGAGCAAGCAACAGTCTCAGGACTGCCCGTACCTTCCTGTTCTTTCCAAAGCATTCCACCTGCTCAGTTACTGCTCATGAGTATTTGCTTGCTGACATGCTTTAATGACTATGCTAGTCCTGCTACCCTGCTATGTTCCACGCAACACTTTCTGCTGGAAGGTCAGGTATTAAGGAAGGAGTTTGTAGATCTGCACAATGTTGCTGCTCATCACATGAGAGCGAGGTGAATTGCACCTTCCCATTCAGTTATCACACCTCAACACTGTGATCCCACCACCTTCAGCCTGCCCTGGTTGTGAAGGTGGCAAGAGGGTGCCAAAAGTACCCAGGAGATTCAGTGATGGCTGCAGCAGTGACAAATATTCCCTGCTTATTGGTGACCAGCACATTATGAACCAGTGAGTGAAAATACAATTACCATTATGAGCACTGACATCTGAAGTCGCAACCTTTCAGCTTACCAGGCACAGGGGGAGCAGTGATGAATTAGCTTGCTAGCTTTATGGTGGCAGGGCACTGTGAAAATACTAAGTTTCCAAAATACCTATGCTGCACAAAAGCTTTTGTACAAAGCATAACCACAGCTTGTGTAATTTGAAGATAATGGGAGATGAAGGAAACAGAAACAGGGTGAAAGAAAGCAACTGGTTATAAGGAAAGTATTAAAACCAAGGTGTCTTGTGGCAAGGCGGCAGTGAGGGACTTGTCTCACTTGGGAAAATTGCTTCCATTCTCCATTCTCTCCAGTTATGTCTCTATAGCTCATTTGGTTTATTCCAGGAATGTCTCCTAATATGTACTTACATATTTGTCAAAGGTCTTCTGCAAAGAGAATATGAAAATAAGCTGCACTTCCTAGACATCGGTGTAATGACACTCATCACCAGCTGCAGAGGGAAAACCTTGGGTGAAAAGCAAAGCCAGTAAGATGTAGCATAGAACTGAGGTCCTATCTTAAGAGATGTTTCTGTCCTTGGTGTTGCTATGTTTATGTTAGCATTAGGCTTATCTTAAAATGAGACCATCCACAGCTCTATTTGGAGAGCAGGTGGCATACAGCCATTTCATCCCCTTGTTCAAATGTTTGAGACCTATTTCCTTGGCCAGAAACTAACTACAATCTTAAACCTCAATCATGCACCTCAGCCCCTTGTAAAGGGTTGAACAGACCCATCTCTCCTCAGATCTCCTTATCCTCCTCTGATTCCACTCATTTGCTCAGAGCTTCACCTCCTAAATCCAGAGTAAAAATGAGCGTCTCTCCAAGGCAGAGCCCAAGGCAGGTTGAGCTTCACAGCTCTGATATGAGTAAGGAAATTAATACTAGTTGAAGGAAGTGTTGTTACCTCCACATATAGCTTTATACTAAATTGCTGCACTATTTCTAGCATCCTTATTTTCTCATGAATGCTTAAATACTAAAGCCAGTTCAGATCCATAGCATTGAAAAAATGTTGTAGAGGACAAATGTGTTCCTTAGCTTATAACTGCTAAGGTCAGACAGAGAAATGACTACAAAAGTAGTTTCATAAGAGGAAAAAATCAGGTGTAAAGAACCATTTAATCCTTCAGAAAACGTTGCCTGGAAGAAGCAGCCACCTGAGCTCCAGTGAGCTGCAAGGGAAGCCGCTTCTATTGACTGTGTCAGCATCAATGGCAGATTCTCTCTTCCTTGAGCAAGCAAGAGTCAGATAGCATGCCTGATCCCACAGATATTTTAACTGTATTATATGAAGATCTACAGACACATCAAAATAAAAAGCTTTCCTTGGAAGAGATTTCACCCTGTAGTCAGAGGGATTATTCAGTGATAAGACAGTGATGTCTTCCATGCAGAGATCTCTTCCATGGGGCAAAGATGTTTATAGTTTTTTTTTTAGGGTAGCTTGCCCCTCAGGATCCTGGGGCTGCCTTGGAGCAGTGGCAGAGGCATGCAGGAGAACAAAGCAGGCAGAGGAGCTGGGGACACAGCATGGGAGCTGGGAGAAGCAGGAAAGGAGAGGGGTACAGGGACTGCCAACTGTGAGCCCCTGATTCAACAAGATAAGGAGCCATATCTCTAAGTACAAACTGGCTGACTTTTCCCCTTCCCTGCCTGCTGGGAAGGTGACTGGTCAGAAGGATCACCCCTAGAAATCGTCCCTGGTAGGTCTGCTAGGTCTCACAGAGCTCATGGGTCTGAATATGAAAGGGAGCACTGGTGTTGAAATGCAGGAAGGTTGGGTCTCTTCTGGTTTCNTTTAGGGCGTCTTGTTAATTCTTGTGTAAACCAGCACACAGGGCAAGACTGTCTGTCTGTATCTCCTGTAGGGACTGCAGCAGAGGGAATAAGCCTGAGCAGCACATTAAGCACCACATTTTGACTAAGAAAGAGATGTAGTTTAGCTTTACACAAGCAGAAAAAACAAGAGGTTAAACTGAGCTAACGGCATTTGTCATGACAGGAGTTAAGCCTGGTAGGTGAAGAAGAAAAATACAAGNAGAAACATAAAAATAAAAAGCTTTCATTGGAAGAGATTTCACCCTGTAGTAAGAGGGATTATTCAGTGATAAGACAGTGATGTCTTCCATGCAGAGATCTCTTCCATGGGGCAAAGATGTTTATAGTTTTTTTTTTAGGGTAGCTTGCCCCTCAGGATCCTGGGGCTGCCTTGGAGCAGTGGCAGAGGCATGCAGGAGAACAAAGCAGGCAGAGGAGCTGGGGACACAGCATGGGAGCTGGGAGAAGCAGGCAAGGAGAGGGGTACAGGGACTGCCAACTGTGAGCCCCTGATTCAACAAGATAAGGAGCCATATCTCTAAGTACAAACTGGCTGACTTTTCCCCTTCCCTGCCTGCTGGGAAGGTGACTGGTCAGAAGGATCACCCCTAGAAATCGTCCCTGGTAGGTCTGCTAGGTCTCACAGAGCTCATGGGTCTGAATATGAAAGGGAGCACTGGTATTGAAATGCAGGAAGGTTGGGTCTCTTCTGGTTTCATCCTCAAATACTCTGTGACACTAAGAGAAAAATGACATTCTCTCCCAGGGCCCCAGACTTTTGTGGGCTCTCTTTATCCCCTTGTGCCCCCAGCTGCAGGTTCCTGGAACAGGGGCTGTCACCAACAGCTTGTCACCGCGGTGCCTTCTCTGGCCCAGGGCCTCTAGGTGCTGCTATAGGACCAGCAATGGATGTCCCGGCAGTAGGAAACGCAAAGGGATAGCAGATTCCTCGTGTTGTAGGAGGAAACTGCAACGGTTCTGGTTCACCAGAAAGTGGCGGGGGGG